>CM054381.1:88360658-88375658 GCA_028858755.1 Ara ararauna
CAGGCAGTGATGTTGAAGCCTTTATGCCGCCTGCTCCCAGTGACACCAGTCCTGTGGTTTGGGTGCAGGAAACCCAATTTTTCCTGGAAATCCTTCATTTTTTTTTCCTATATCTTGAATTTTTTTGTACTTGGGCTAATATAGAGCTGAGCTGGGAAATGTGTGAGAATGTGGTGTTTGGTGTGACATCCTGTACAATAACGGTGTAGTGCTCTACCTCAGAAGCAGCAGGCTGAAGTTACAGTGAGAAATTGTTCTCTAATATTGCTTATACTTCAGACCCTGAGTTGTCTGGGTAGGGGTGGATCTGTGTGTGTGTGATTTCAAATCATTTCGATTTTATTCAACTTTATACTCGGGCTCAGTTTTACTCCAAAGCTGTGGTGGTGGGCATAGACTTTGAACAGCATTTCTAATCAGAAGGTACGCAACCTTCAGTTCTTCTTTTCTTGCCTGGGACATCCTCCTTTAGCTCCTGACAATTCACGAACTGAATGCATAAAGACAAGCAGGGAAAGAGTTGGGCATTGCTTGGTCAGTGGCTGCAGACCACCCCAAATGCTTGTCAGGATGTTTCTTTAAAATTACCCCAAATAATAGAACAAACTTTGTAATTCCAAACTGTGGACACTATATTTTTCCCATATTTTTTCTTAGCCATTTCAGGCTCCACGTGGTTAATTGTAGCTTTTTAGGGTTTTTTTGTCATTATTTAAGTACTGAGGTTGATGTAATGTATGAAGTTACTCACTTATCAAACAGCTTTACTCAGGAGCTGTGGGAGCAGCGGCCCTGAGTGGTTTTGGAGCAGGGTACTGCATGTTTAGTCTTATGTGGGCTTCCTGCAGCTCCACCTGGGTGACTGTAGGAGCTGCTCTTGCTTGGCCTTTGCTATTAGCTCTGAGTAAGTGGTACAGGGGTGCAAGTGCTTTCCTCTTCATGCATTTGCTGTCGCACCCTCCCTGACAAATGGCTTTTGTTGAGCTGTCACAGTACATCTTGTCAGGTGCCAGATGCTGGCGTTGGGACCACAAGGCTACCAGGTGGGGATGAAAGTGCCTTGGCATTGCTCACCCGGACATGGTATGTGGTACCCCTTGGAAGGCTTTAAATAGTAACACTGAGCTTGACTGGGGGTATTTTCCCCCCTCTGTCTGCCCTTACTCCTGTTTTCTTGGCAGCTTCTCACAGTACTTTCCAGGTCTCACTCATCTTGTTTCCTTCCCCAAGCAGAATATTGTGTCCTTGGTAGTTGGCTTCCTAAGCAAGGCAGAGAAGACATCCACGTATTCCCTACACCATTTTTCTCTTTAGTGGATATTAGCAGATGTGCTTCCAGCAGACTGGCTAAGCATAAACAGGCTTTTAGACTTGACAGGTTCATGAACCAAGGGCCCCGCTGGTGCGCTCTTCTGTCCCTTGCTCTGCTCACCAGCCTCGCTGTGCCCCAACCCTCCACACCGCACCAAGTACACCGCCAGAGCCGAGAGCCTCAAAATATCCCTTTCCCAAGGGCTTCTGCTGATTGATTTCTGTTTCCTCATCCTTTTATTCCTCCCTGCTACCCACCAACCAATGCCTATGAGTGCTCATGCCACAGCACCATGGTTGAGGCTCATTTGCTGCTCCCAGATAAGCACACTAATCCTTTGTCTTGTGCGGAGGGATAAGACACCAGCCCTTACAGCGGCACCACCTTGTGGTTTTGAGCTGGTTTCTCAGAGGTTTCAGAGCAATGGGTCTTGGCCCATTGCCCCTGTGAGCCTGCTCCCTTAATGGATTAGCTGGACTTCAAGGAAAAATCCTCCTGTAATGATAGCGAGGAATCATAAGGTTCTTGGTCTACCCTTAGGAGAGGTGCCAATGGTATTTTCAGCTACAAGAGAATCTGCTCGGAGTTTTTGATCCGATTTCTCTCTTCTTGATTTTGAAATCTCTACAAAAGCCATTGCAGATGGGAAAGGAAAACCAACCCAAAACCCAACCAAGCTACCTTCGGTTTCTGTTCATTCATTTTAATTTGCAGCATTCCCGTTTTTTCCTTCACCTCTCCCCCACCTTCCCTGCCTTGAACTGCTGAGGCAGCCTCATGGAAGGGAAACTAAATCGCTCTCCTCTTGCTTTGGGCTGTTTTTCATCACTTCTTCTGTGTGTTTCCTGACCCCAGAAAGCAGACTTAAGTTGCTACATTCCTCCTCCTTCACCATAGCCAGAGACACAGTTCCTCTAGTTTCAGCAGATGTGCCAAAGGTACTTCATTCTCCCTTGAGCTTAACTTCACATTTTGGCATATACAAAGCTTGGATGTTTTCCAGGAAAATGTTTTTGTCTTGAAGAAGTGGGGGGTTTTGTCCAAGAAGTAATTGATTTGAGCTTGAAATGTTGTTTGGAACATCTCAGGTTTGATGAAACCCTTAGAAATCCAGTTTTCTTAATCTGTGAAGGGAGCTCTCACTGAGCTCCAGATGTTTTGCCATTGACCAGCAGCTCAGGAAACGGGTAGCCAGGCAGGGAAATTATCATTCCTCTCAGCCTTATCTACACCAGAAGGCATAAGCAGTGACACTGAAAAAATGTCAATTAACCTGTGCTGTTGGTAACCTCAGATGCTTCTCTTTGCCTGGAAATATCCTTTCTCTTGGAGAAAGATTTCCATGCGTGTGTGTGTATGTGTCTGTGGGTGTTCCCATAAGCAAACCCATGTATATGAAGCTGGAACCCTGCTGCCTTTGGGCAGAGTTAGAGGTAACTGAAGCCCAGCTGCGCTACACAGTCAGGAGAATACAGCAAGGCTAGCACACATGAAAGCAGACACAAGATCCTTCATGTCTCAGACTAAGCAGCAGGCATACTTCAGGTCTTGCAGAAAATACTGAACTGATGTGAAACCCTCTGATGGTGAAAATAGGGGGAATTTCTGCCACCGGTCCTTTGCATCCATCTTGTATCCTTCTCAAGTCAGCTCATAAGCTATTCTTGCCAAGCTTCCAGCTGTTTGGCATTTCTTGTGTAAAATAATTAATGATGGGAGGGAATGGAGATAGTGGTTTTGGGATAGTCGTATCCGGGCTTGGGCATTTGTACACAAGCACTTGTGTACATGCAGTGTTCAGTAGCAGTGAAAGGAAAAGGAAAAATAGACAAATAACATGAAGAAATATTAGGAGATACAAAAAAAGCACTAACATGGGTATATAAACCTGTCCTGAACTTTCACATAGAGAGTACATAGAGTATATACACCTGCAGTCCTTCCATCTGGTTATAGACAGAGGCCACAAGGAAGGTCAAGGGTGTGGAGTGGCTTCTGTGTGGGACCTGAGGCAATGTGAGCACTATAAAAGCTTAGAGTGTGGGCCAAAAGTTATTCGGGCAGGACTCTGTGTTACTGAAATCTCTGGGAACTGGGAGCACAGCTGTAGGGAACGTTCCTCCCTGCTCCAGCTCTTACTGTCCTCTGGCTCTGGGCTGGAGGCAGGGATGGGCACTGGGATGGATGGACCTTTGATCCAGTCCAGAAGGGCTGGGGGGCGGTTCCATGCCATCCCCTGTGCAATCGTGCTTCATTCTGTGTGCTTGGTTTCTGAATCAATGATGAAATGGCAGTAAATAAAAACACAAGAGGAAAAATGAGTGTGCATCAGAACAGTGAGTCATGTGAGGATCGTTTTCGACCTTAGAAACACACATGGTGTGACAGTGTGCCCTAGAAATGCCCATTCTTTGGGCTTGGTGCCACAGTAAGATCCTGTACATTGCTTCCTTCACTATCAGGTAAGCTGGGAAGAAGCTGCTGGTTCATCCATGATAATTTTTGAGCTTTCAGTACATACCAGAAGAGCTGTTGAGGGGCTGACCAGAAAAGTCATCTTCATCTGGGTGAGCTCAAGCATGCAACCCTCTTGCTTTGGGATTGATGTGTCTGTGCGGTATATCAGCCCTGGGATGGTGGCTCTGCCCTGACAGCCTGAGCTTGCTGGGTTTGGCTTATTTTGTGTGACTATCTGAAAACTGTGGCACAGAGAAACAGGAACTGGTTCAGTGTGTTGGTGAGATTTTGATGCTCTGTGAGACACCTTAGGTTCAATGAGTGGCTGTTTTCCTGGAAAACAATGAGGTTCAGGGTGAGTTCTTATTTAAATTATGTGAATATAACTATACTGTAGTGAGTTGAAACAATTGATGCCAATTGTTACTCCATTGCGCATTGTGCCTGAATCCCAAGCCTGTAACTTGTGTCTGAATGTTTAAGGTTATTTCAAAGTGCAGAAGCCTGGACACAGCGGCCATCTGCAGGGTGCAACTGAACAGAGTGCATCAAGACCACGGTGCTCAGTTGGAAAGATGAGAATCAGGCTGTAGGACTGTGTTGGAAGGTAGTGCACATATATATCACAATTACACTTCCCTGAGACTGGAAATGCTGGGTAATTGTCTTTCCCTGCCAGTGTGCTCAGGGCACTTTACAACAATAAATTTCACCAGGAGAGCAAAAAACCAGAAAGCACAATAACATGAAACCTGCTGCTCCAAAAATGCAAAGGAATGATGTGTTCAAATCAAAACTGGGGTCAGGATGTGCAGGGTGGTGGAGCTCAGGGTGCTGTGCTGAGGCTGGAGCTCTTGGCAGTGGGTACTGATGGGGCAAGGAGGTAATGGCGACCCACACTGCTCCAGACCTGCTGCCTGTGATGCTTTTGCAAAGCAAGAGAGCTCAGGGCTGAGCATTGATTGAGAGGAAGGTTCTCTTTGCAGCCTAGGCAGAACTGTGTGCCAATCAAAAGGGTGATAGGCAGGCTGTGGCTGACCTCCAGGGAGTATCAGAGGACAAATATCCTTGAAAGCGAATTCAGAAAACAATCTCCAGGGAAGGCAGACGAGCACTTCTGGGACTTCTGTACGACGGTACCAGGACTCCTGAGCATCCACACGGACCTCCCATTCAAAGACAGTTTTAATTTTGCATCCTTTGTTTGCAAAGCATCTTGCTTGCTAAGAAGCAGCATGGGATGAGGTTTGAAAGGTTTGGTTCTTGGCTCGGAGCAGACCTTCCTCTGGGACTGGGGCAAACCCACCTCCAGCTCTGCATGGGAGAGGAGAGTGGTTCTCCTCTGTCCTCTCCCCTCTATTGGTGGCGGGTGGTGAATGCAAATCCTTCCAGCCGGTGCCTGTAGCTGCATTTAGGAGGTATGTCCTACAGCAGGACCTCAATCTCACTAATAATAATAGCAAGATGCAAAAAACCCGGTAAGAATATATTCAAAACTGGTCAAGAGAGGGTAGTTGGATAGTTTGCAATGGCCATTAGATAGCTGTTACTAGCTGTGTTTGCTCTATATGGTTCGGAGGCATCCATAATTAGAACATACTTTTTGTAACTCTATCTTACAGTTGATTTGATTTTTAGGAAGGAGAAATGTCACTAAATCATTATTATTCATGTGACAAATCCTGAAGGGTAAATTTTTTTTAAACACCACCTCTATCAGTCTCTCCCATGTCACCTAACTTTTATGCAATAACACTGTTCCCTTAGAGATACCGTATAAAATATCTCTCACTTCCCAATATTATTCATAGAATTCCCATTATAGAACATTGAAAACCCAGATTAGAAGAGTACAAGAATATTTTATGACCAGTTTGAAAATGCTGTTACTGCTGCAATAAATTAAGAAGTTAAATTACTCCCACATTGAGTATTGATATACTGTGCATGAAAAAAATTCCTTTGAAATATACCGTACAATACATATAGAGAAATTCCAGCCCCTTTGATGACTGCAGTGTGACTGCCAGCAGAGTGGTTTGTGTGCATATGGGGGTGGGGGATTGGGTTGCCAAGTCTGGTCTCTAAAGCAAGGAGCTGAGCAAGGGCGAAATCAGAACAGTAAAATATTATATGGTTAATTGCTAATGTTGAGATGTTGCATTTAATGGCCAAATCTCCGCTCTTCATTCTTCTCACACTCAGTTGTTGTGAACTCTACCTCTACAGATAGAATATATCACGGACCAGCAGACACAATTTCCCATAATATGATTGCTTTTGCATATATCTCTGCGGACATCTATTTGTGGCCTTTACGTGGCCATGGGAAGACTGGATCCAGTCTGGCTGATGAGATTCAGTTACCTTGCACTTTTAGATACAGAGCTGCTCCACTAATTAATTAAATCAACTTTTAAATATTGTAAATATTGTAAATATTTAAGCCATATTTCCAGTTGTTTGTATTCTTGGAGTGATGTAGAGCACCAGAATGTGCCAGACAATTTTGATGCAGTTGTCTAGGAACTTATGTGCACAAATTGGTTTTTTGCTGCTTACAAAGCTTCACATATGAAGCATTGCGATGGGAATCATGCATATACAAGGTGGTTGTTATAACTTCAGGTAAGATCTGCTCTTCTTTATTTTCATATATTGCCTGCTATGCACAAAAAACCCCCAGCACTTTATTAAGCAAAATAATTGGAGGCAGTTGCGTGTTAGACTAAATTGGCAACCAAATGGTTTATTTTGCAAAGTATAGCAAAAGAGCCCTCTTGCACATTTTGAAAGGAATCACAGCAGAGCTGCTGCGATGCAGACAGGGTAAGCAGCTCCTTTGGCCTTGCCAAGAGCCCAGCACATCCAGTAGTTAAGTTTACAATAATAATTACAGTGTATTCTGCTGATTGCAATATTCTGGCCCAAAAGTGACTGTTTAACTAGGTTGGCCGTGGAGTCAAGTACCTTCAGGTAATGTGATCTGTTTATTAGTGATAGTGTCCTTTCTGAATTGCCTTGTTATTCCACAAACAGGGGGAGCAGGCTTTCAGCAAGAGTCATTTGTATAAAACAGAGTTATTAAAGAACACCACAAACAGCGATGCAGCCTGGGTGTATGTTTTTAAAGGTTATCCCTGGGGGATTTTCTTTCCCAAGGAAAGCAAGGCAATGAAGGCCGGGTGGAGAACAGCACCTTTGTCCCCAGCTGCCCTGAAAAATTTACTCAAAGATAAGCAGGAAACTTCTGTAAACCCCAAAGTTTCCATGTGCCTGTTGAACCCTTAACTTTTGCCTTGGAGTTGGTAGTTGTCAGGTTAAGCCCTATCCAGGGACCTCATCCCACCCCAGCAAAAGATAATAACGGAGAAACAGAGCTGATCTGCTGCCCAACACGGCAAAGTGGATGCTGCGCTGCCCAAAATGACTTATCTTCATGTATAATCATGTAGCAAATCATGTATTCATTTGTATTATTAAATAAAGACTAACAGAGTTGTACACCCAGCAGAGCAGAAGGGATGCACAAAGGATCATGGGTTCCCGGCATTCCCTTCTCCCTCTTGGAAAGCCGCTGACTCACTCCCCGAGCAATCAGCGTTGTGTGCCATTACAAATGGGGTGGTTAATAGGCCTGCATCCATTATCATTAGTGCATCTCAGCACGCAGGTACATGATGGGTCCTGCCAGCGCATTTGCTCCAGCTCACTGAGCCAGGGGCCATGCTCCATTGCAAATGAGGATGAGGAACACCTGCTCCAGGGTTTTTCGGCAGACCGGAGTCATCCTTCACATCTCATGCAACACTTGTTCTGTCAGAATGCAATGCTGGCACTGGCCAGAGCGGTGGTGTGCCAGGCGCCCGACTAAAGATTATAGACTTCCCTGTGGTCTTGTGCTGAAGTTCAGCTTTGAATTTCTCTGGGTTTTCTTTTTTTTCCTCAAAGAAACCTTTTAAAAATTTATCAATTTCGTATTAGGCATTCAGTCATTATGGAAAGGGTTTAAAAATGAGGATGAAAAAAAACCCCTTTGCTTCTGAAATTAACTTTTTTTTTGGCAATTAGAATGGGAGCATGAAATATTTATTGAGGCTGATAATTTTATTCGCAGCGCTGGGTGCTGGCTGGTTTGATATGTTTTCTGAGAGAGATTTAAGTTTAGGAAAATAAGTCTTGTGATTAATTTAGTTTCTCTTTTCTTTTCCTCCTGCAACTGTTCACGGGGTTTGTGGGATTTTCACCTTCATTGTCTGCACTGGGTGACCCAAGATGTGATATTAGACACTAACCAAGAGGGAGAAAACATGACAAAATATTTCCTTTTCAAGGCACATGTCTCTCCATCCAGGAGCCTCTGCTCTGGCTGCCCTCCAGGGCCAGGAAAAAGGCTTTCCTTATCCTACTCCAAAAGGTACAACGCTTGCTGCCAGCCCCAGGCCAGCTTGTTTTAGGCACTGAAGACCAAAACTGAGGAGGAAAATCTGGGTGCAATTTGAAGAAGCAGCTCTTGAGGTTTGCAAATTACAGTGAGGGACATGGCAAAGGTGGCAGCATTGCAGCCTGTCCTTCTCACCTCCCTGTCTTGTGTAATGGGGATCTTACAGGCACTGCTGGTGGCCAAAGCTTCTCAGTCCCCAAAACCCTGGCTAGAGGTAGAGGCTGGCACCCTGTTACCCATTCTGCAAGTGGGACCATCCAGAGGGGCATGTCCCTCAATCCTGCTGGAAGGTTCCCTCCAGATCACTCCCTGCGGAAGGTGCCTCGTGTCCTCCAGCACCATTTCCCTGAGGGACAATGCATCACCTTCTTCTTGAAACAAGGATTTGGGTTGATCTGGAGCAGAAGGACAGTTGGCTGTGTGCCTTGGGGTCCAAAATCTTATTTCTGCTTTATGATAAGGCACTACAAAAGAATGACTCCCAGGATCCACTCTTTTAGCCATCGGAACTTTGATGTTCAAATGAAATCTTGGATGCTTGTCCTTCACGGTGCTTCTTGGTCTGTCTCAGGTTTGAATTCCTTGGTCACTCTCATGAGTGGGAATCTGTCATCGTGCCTTATTTTGTGTTTTAAAGTTTTCTCTGTACTTGTCTCTCCTGGTCAGACTGGTATGAACTATGGGGATGATTGAATTAGCTCTGTCTTTCTATCAACTCTTACCTGGTAACTTCAGCCTACATGTGCCCTGGCTGTGCAGGAAGTGATTCATTTCCAGTCTGACCCCTTAGATTAATGTTTCAGTCAATTTAAGAAACTTAGTCTTAGGATCATAATGATAGATGTTGCTGTGTTGGTCCTGCACCCATGCTGCCTTCCAGCTTCAAGATGTGTGTGGGGAAAAAAGTGTTCAAGGCCAGGTTGGATGGGGCTTGGAGCAAGCTGCTCTAGTAGAAGGTGTCCCTGTCTGTGGCAGGGGGTTGGAACTGGGTGAGCTTTAAGGTCCTGGATGAAGAAATGAGGCAAGAAAGCTTCTTGTTTCCCTTAGGGACTCTTGAGTTTCAAGCCATGCCAATCAGTCCAAATGCAGACCTGCTCATGGTGATGCCAGACTTAAGTCATTACCACCTTCCTGATCAAATTTGTTGCATGGAGTTTGTCACCTCTGTGGCGATAATTCAGGTCTTCCCTTGATGTAGATCATCTTATTTCCAGGTTCCAAGTTTGAGATAGCCCATAGGAATGTCCCTAACATAGATTTAAAGGGAATGCCAAATAAAGGATGCCTGGACAAAAGAACTGACGAATAAATCTGAGACTTGGCTGAGGACTTAATCTTCAGTCCCTGAGTGTGGTGGCTCTTTTAGGAGCTGGTGAAACAAAAATATTGTACGAAGCACTGGTGTGAATGCCATGGGTTAGAGACTTGTCTTGCACTTCTTATATACCTGTAGTGCTTTATGTTCTCCTTATCATTACACAGAATTATTCTTGCTTTCTTTTTTTATCGTCTCAGCATGGAAGAGTTAAATACCAGAAGGTATTTAGGGCTGTGCCACAGTGAGTGCCCTTGGATTGCTAATGGAGATGTCCCTGCCTTCCCCAGGGGATCATGAGCTGGTCACTGATGATTATTGAAGTTGCATTTAATAGACAAATGTGAGTATTTACCCTTTTCCTTGTTTAAGAAGTAGCTCTAGATTGGTGCCTTTTAAGTGTTAGGTCTTGGTGGGGCTTTTGCTCATGCACTATAAACGCCTTTATCCTAATTTCCATCCATCCGCTGAGAGGAGCTCAAAGTTGCTGCAACACTGGAAAAAGTAATGCCAAATCTCCTCTTACTCAGGGCTGAGGAGCCTGAGGAAAAGCTGTTCAGAGGGGTGACAGTAATGCAGAAAGCAGCTGTGTATGGTTGATGCAGGCTAGATAAAAGGATATTTTAATTAGAAGTATAAGTAGGAAAATTAGGTTTTGGTTTGGGAGTCACCCTAGAACAATGCCTGGGAGACTCCAGTGAAAGCAATCTCTCAGGATCAAATGGGATCTGTATACTCCAGTGCATCTGCAAGGTTGGCTTTGGGACAAGGCGCAGGCAGGCAATGAAAGAGAACCACGATAATAGTCTTGGGATGCCTAAAAATTCTTGGCTTTCTTCTGTCACAACAGGAATAAACAATTTCTTCCTATTCTCCACTCCACAGGGAGAGCTGGATACCTCCTGGGACATGTCTGTCACGTACTGAAGGGAAGAGCTCCAGAAGGAGACATGGAATACTGTTATTGGCTTGGAGCGCATGAAGGCAGCCACACAGCTGGGATGCTCAGTGAGTTTCTTACACAGCACCCCACAACTCCAAGTGTAGGTACCACATTGGCCCCACCACCTTAAAAGGCATCACATTACTTTTCTATGTGCCCAGACAATGCCTTTTAAATGGCTTTAGATGTAAGGCATTGAGACAAATAAAGAAGAGATAGACTTAAAAAGCATTTTGCCAGAGGTTCAGTATTTCCAAATGCGTGTCTTGATGGATTTTACATAAAAGAAGAGGAAGGAGAGATTAAGATACGGAGTATTACTGGCTGGCTTAGTGTAAATACTGTGGGAAATGCTGCTTTTGAATTTACTGCAGCTCTGAATCATTTTCTTCTGTCTAGATGAAATGCAACCCATTAATTCAACTATCAGCATTTGTCTGATGCTAAATAGCGCAAAGTTCATTTTACAATATGAAAAATGAAAAGCTTATAGATTTTTAAGTGATATCAGATTTGTTCAAGTATGCTCTTTAACACAGCCTTGAAGCTCAGAGTATGTTTACATGCTTTGCTGATTATGACTAGACTTCAGTATGTGTTTGCAAAATCACTGCTCCATCAGTATGTTGAACAAACAAACAGACCCTCAACTCCTCTTCCATATATTTTAAATGTAGAGGCTCTGCTGTATAAATCTAACTAGAGAAATGGCTGCATCTAATTTGGATGTTCAGAGTTTCTGCAGTTTCTAACTTTGTTTCTTACATCGTGCTGTGGTTTTGACCTGCAATGACCTGTTATTTTATCCCTGATGCCATTTGTGCCTGGGAGCCGCAAGTCCATGATGTGACAAGCAGACACCCAGCCCCACTCTGAAACCAAGCCCCTGGAGGTGAAAGGCTGGTGCATTAACCCACTTTGCTACCCAGCCTTGTGCTGATACATATTTAAAGTACTTCTTTTAAAACTGAAGAGGAAAAAATCCTATATTTGGACAAAATAAAAACAAACCATCATGCAATGAACTACATGGTACTGACAGAACTCAAAATGTAAAGAGGAGTTGGCATATGCGTATTGTAGTGTATTACTGATCATTGCCAAGCACATGAAAATTGCCTTGCTGCTTTTCCTGCTGTCTTAAGTGTGACATTTGGGTATCTACATAGTGCGCCCTGCTGCACCCTCCATCTACCATGTAAAGAGCAGTCTTGGTGAAATTTTGGTTTCTTTTAGGGTAGGGCTGTTTGGCCAGGTATGGTTAGGCACGAAAGGGAGCATCCCGCTGTATTAAGTTGCTGGGAGCCAGATCCAGCCAGGGCACTAATATCCCATTTGCAGTGAGAGAGAGCAATATATTATCATCCTCAAAAGCTGAAATAAGTTTTCAGCTGAAGGAACACGTTGTATGTGATACTTCGCTGTTCAAACACTGATTCCTCAGCTGCTTTCCTGTACTTTCTCTCCTCCTTCTCCCATAATTAGATGGTTAAAAGACAACCTGTGATATTTAATACTAGAGTTCAATGTTCTGCTCAAATTTTCTTTCACCTTCGGCTGGACACTGTGATGTTAAAACACGGGGGGGGGGGAGAAAATGGCTGTTTTGCCGAGCAAGTTGCACCATCTGCCCTTGGCTCTTCCAGCCTGCCTTGTGCTACCTTGTTTGTCCCAGCGATTACAGGGGGACCTTTCCCCCATGACACTGCAGGGTCCTGGTTTTGTGAAGCCCAGGAATGGCGACTACTTTGAGACAAGTAAGCTCTTATTTATAGTTGTGGCCTCATCAGATTTGAATTGAAGTCTCCAGAGGTGCCCTCCAGCTTCCTTACATTTCACTTTTTTATAATGAAGATAATTTTGAGTTTTACAAGCACAGAAATGTCTAAAACTAATAAACATTTCATACATGTGTCAAAAGATGCTTAAAAGGCAGCCAAGGCATGGGTTTTTTTTAACAACTGGGGTTAGGGAACAAACCCCCCCCACAATACACTCCTTGTTTGCCAAGTTCCTGCAGCCTGAGCAAATTCTTACAGATGAGTTATAAACCCCAGACTAATGGAGCTTTAATGGAAGTGCTGACACCACCTATAGCTGAGCAGAGCAGACACACCGCTACAACAGCCCTGCAAAATGACCCCTGCATCCCACCACCAACCCCATCCCTCCTTCCAGAGAGTGGGAATAACACAGTGCTTTCTACAGCAGCACTTGGGGGAATTCAGACGTGGGCGCATATGCGAGTGCGTTCGCCCTTCTTTCCTCTATGTGTTTGCAAGGAAGGGATTTGGCAGGAGGTCTTGGCAGGCTGGTGGCTCTCAAGGGAACAAAAAGAGCAGCTATCAGTGCAAAACGGAGTGTCCTCGGAGGTGGCCATGGTGGCTGGTGGCCACACAGCCTTGTTGGACTCCGCTTCAAACAAACAACGTGCTGGGTTTATCGTGGGGCTTAGGAGAAAAGGCTCTTAGAGCCCTCATCCAAGTGTTATATTTATCTCCGTTTGGAAACCCTCTGCCACTTATTGATCCTTTGATGTTTTTGGAAGATGAAGATGTTTGCACTGAATAGAAGGAGCGGTTTGGTTTCTGAGTGTTATTTCATTTTGAAAAGATGAATTTGTGGCAGTATATCTGCGTACAGGCACACAGCTCTTCTCATAGTTATAGGCGTGTATGTATATAGGTACCTAAAGTAAAGCCTTGCTGAGTATACAGCAGCTGGCTTATTTTTATCACCACCTTTGCCATAAAACATCCAATTTTAATAATCAAATTAGAGCCAAGGAGAAACCTGTGCAGGTGAGAGCAAATCTGTGAGTATGATCAAAACCATGTTTCTGATTCAGGACGAAATCGCAGGCTACAGGGAGGTACATCTGTAAATTATACAGGAAGCCTTCTTCAACAACTGATTCACCCTGACAGTTTTACTGGAGTATATGAAAATTAGTATTAAAGATGTGATATGTAGGCTTCTTTCCAGGAATTCCAATCTGGTTTCAATAAAATGCAAACACTGATTGGAAGTGAAGTTGCCTTCCGGTTTTGCCTTTGGCTATTATGTGTTCATTCGTGAAGTGACTGAATTCCACAACTACTTTTAATATTCACCTTTTGAGTTCATCTCCAGTACTGGACACATTGGAATGATTAAAATAGCACTGCCTCCTGAAGCCGGATTCTCTTTAATTTGAAACAGCCTAGGTGCTGAGGAGAAAAAAAATAATACAAAAAAATGAATGCTCTGTTAAGTCCATTCTTTCTTAGCATCGAGTTGTTTCAATGCCTGTTTAGAGTAGAATACTAATAAAGAAGTGGTTTCTAGATGAAACATCCTGTGCTTCCTGAATAGCTGTGCAGGGAAGAATGAAAGCACAGTTTTGTGCCCCTCCAGCTCGCTGCTCCTGATGTTGTCTGCTGGCTGAAATGGTTGTGTGCTCTGATGCTACATGCTTCTTTATGATGCTGTGCTTTGACAGCTGCTTTGCCATATAGGTTAGTGCCACTTCATGCTCTGCCCGGCTCCTGCAGGGCACTGCTCTTGTGACAAGGGTGCCTGTAAAAGGGTGTGAAGCAGAAAATGGGCATGAGCAGACGTAAATCACAGAATCCCAGACTGGTTTGTGTTGGAAAAGACCTTTAAGCTCATCCATGGGCAGGGACAGCTTCCACTAGAGCAGGCTGCTCCAAGCCCTGTCCTACCTGGCCTTGAGCACTGTCAGGGATGGGGCAGCCACAGCTTCTCTGAGCACCCTGTACCACATTGCAGGGAGGAATTTTTTCCTAATATCTAATATAAATCTATCCTCTTTAATCTAATCTTTAAGATACCTGAGCTCTTACATTGCAAACTGTTGCATTTGAGCTTATTGTTCCAGTGTTTGAATCCGGAACTTGTGGGAGTTTTCGCCTGCCAGACAAGCAGACTAGCATCTTGCAGAGCACAAGTGATTTTACATGTTAATTATCTCATAAAGAAATCCAAATTCCCATGTATTTGCTAACACCTTCCAGTGTACACTCGGTGTTTTGAGGTGATATTGTCCCAGAGACAGAAAACCTGGCGTTGCTGGTTTTAGGGAGGTGCTGAATGGAGTTTGGTGCTGGCTTCCTGGGAGGAGCTGTGTAGCAGAGGTCAATGTGGCACACCAGTGTTACGGGTTCAAGGACTTGCTGTGATTTAAATGGGAGTCCGATAAATCAGTTGTCTTCTTTCATTTTTTATATGGGAAAGCCGTGCTGATGAAAGTGACCCACTTTTAGAGCTCCACTGGTATCTACATTTGCTGGGGGGCTTTCCCTGAGAAGACCCCCATGCTTTGCTCCCCATTACTGTCCTGGTCACTGCTTATCTGTTCATTTTCTTTTCTCTGCTCTGAAAATCTTTGGGATCCTCTTTTCAGGGCTTTTAAGGGAACGTTTTCTCCTTGGTGCCAGTGGAGGTCCCAACCCTGGGCACCACCATGCCTGGACCCGAGCTGCTGTGGGCTAAAAGGACATCTATAATAAACAGTAATACTGAAAACT
>CM054381.1:88380658-88430658 GCA_028858755.1 Ara ararauna
TTAAATCTCTAATTAAGGACATGCAAACCAAGTGGCTAAGATTTTCCACTAAAGATGATAAATTGTGATTACTGAAATGTTTTTAGTGTATTACAGAGCAAGCCAATTTTATTAAAAAAGAAAGAAGCCATCCAAATTTTTCCCAGCAGCTTTACCTGTAATGATTGTGATACCTCTGCAGGTCACTATAAATCGATTTTTGCTGTGCTGTATTAACCCCTCACTGCGCTCTGGTACCTGGGGTTTGAGTTTTTAAAGGCTTTCTTTGCAGCATCTTTTGGGATTAAAATGCACAGGTCTCCAAGAGGCCAGAGAAGCTGCAATGGATGTCTTGTGACTTTTTGGCCAGGTTGCGTGTAATGTTAGCATAACTATTTTCCTGCTATAACATACCCCTCAATAGGAATAAGTGCACTTACTTGACTCAATCAGCCATCTGTGACTCCATCAGCCACAGTGGAAACTAATGGTAATTGCCAATTGTTAACCAGACAATAGCAGATGCTAACTTTAATATCCAACAGTGCTCTTCCAAGCATCTTTTATGTAGACATGGCCTCACTTTAATATGTGTTTTCTCTCCCCAAAATACAGCAACTTAGTAAAGGCTGATTAGCCTAGGGAGCTATGTGACTTGAAGCAATGAACTTCGAGGAACAGCAGCCGATGTTCTGTTTCTGGGCCATAATGTCTCTAATGCAAAAATTGAGGCGATTGGATTTAAAATTCTTCTTCAAAAGACAGGGGTTTTTTTCCCAGTTAAATTTCACAAAGAGCCAAGTACTGGATGCTAACACGAGAGTAATGTCTTTCCTGGCAATGTCCTTGCCTCCTATTAGATAATCAATTAGTCTCAGAACATTAAAAAGCAAAATGCTGCTACAGGATTTTCCACCAAATTCAAAAATATTTACTAAAGGATTTCATTGCTCCCATCTAGTTACATTCAAGTGCGAAGGCTGCGGCTGCACAACAGAATGCTGTTGTTTTGGCACCAAGACAGCTTTGCAACCTCGGCCCCGGAGGACATCTGGAGTTTCTGGGTCGTGGCGGTTCCTTTTCGCAGAGATTTGCTTGCATAAAGTAATGAATGAGCCCATTTTCACTTTGACTGTGGCCTGCAGTCTACGAGAGACATTAGGAGCAATTTGTAGTCAACATGCAGGTCTGTTCCATCTAAAATATTATCAATGAGCTTGTCAACCCGAGCCTTAACCTTCTTTGTTATTTTCATCTGCTCCTCTCTCAGATGTCTCTCCTCGTACCCATAACCTCTGAAGACTAGCAACAGGATGTCATACACCTGTTTTGCTCAAGGCTGGGACTTGGAGCCCTGCGCGATATTGTGTAGGCATTGGCTCGCTTGCTGCTTTGCTCAACGTATATGTCAGAATGTCAGATGATAGTTGTTGTATCTGCAGCTGTTGCATGAGCAGAGTGCCAGGGGCATAACTTTCCTGCAGTGAGCTTTAATTTGCTCTCCTTTCCCTGAAGAGCTCCCGCGCTTCACCTTGCTGCTGCTGCTGCAGCTGGAGGAGAGATTAGCCCATGTGCAGCTGAGGCTGCGAGATGGAAGGCAGCAAGGCAGGAATCAAGCCTTGGCAGTGGCCAGGGTGAAACTTCACATGGGCTGAAGGTGCTGCAGACTACTTGCATCTTTTGGAGGCATTTTTCTAATTGTGTGCATTTTACTAATTGCAAACACTGAGGGGTTTTATGTTTGTGTGAGTCAATCTGTAGTATATTTGGATGCTGTTCCAAGAGAGCTACTTGTAGCCTAAATAAGCCATAACCTGCCAAGATATTCAGGAGAGATCTGACTAGGTTTTTTGACTGCTTTCAGAATTAGGTTGACAATCAAAACAGATGTAGAATGAGACTGCAACTGGATTGCCAAAGGCAAGAAAAACTCCTGTCAAATTCTTTAAAGGAGCAAGCTGATAAACTACTGTAATGCACGGGAATAGTGGACATTAGTAACAAGACAAGGACACATATGTCCACCTTCAGATTTGTTCGGGACTGTGGATTTGTTTGACAAATTAGGTAGCAAGGGCATTGGAAAAAAATGCTGTAAAATACACAGTGAAACTTTAAAAAGGCACAGCATTACTGCATGAATATTACAAGATGTTTCCCAGGGTTTTTTTTAAATGTGTGCTTTTGCAGGATTGCTGCATTTCTGAGTGACATATTGGGATAGCACAGATCATCTGTAATTTAAAAGAAGAAAGCAAGAGGGAGTTTGATTAAAAAGTAACATAATTCTCTATTACTGGATATTGCTTTGGTTGCATCTATTATTCAAGTAGATACGAGGCATTTTGTCTTTCACTTGAAATGTTAACTAAATCAAGGCTAAATATATAAAATGGGGCTTCATCTTCAATAAGGAGGACAGATGCAGTGGCCTAACATGTGCATCTGTATCTTGTCTAAGAGTTGCAGCTCATAATTCTTGCATCTAGGGCTTCGTAACAGACAGAAGAGGGGAGTTTTTGTAGGATGAAACACAAGTGTGAAAGACACTGGTGGGAGAAGAAACCGACAACTGGTTTACAGCTGCCTGCTGGGCAAATCACTGCCTGGAAGGATGTCTCTGGATGTACAGATGCACCAGCATCTAAGGTCGCTGTACGGTAGGTCTTCATGGTGTTTCAGGATAAGGATGATTGACAAATATTTAATGAAACATTTGCTCAGGCAAAATGCTGATTCATTCAAAAGGCAAATGTTCACAGGCAAGGGTTTGTTTCAATGAATATCCCAATTGCAAAAACAGTAGGAGAACAAGTAATAGTTTTCAAGATGTTTTACTAATTAACAATTCTTTTTTAAAATGACCTTTGCTTTTGGAGTGTAGTTTGTAGGAGTTTTTTTAAAAGGCAGTTCAGAATTATAGAGCTCGAATAATATTTTAACCTCGGGTTTATTTTTCTGCTAAGGATTTTTGATGTGAAGAAGGCTGCTTGCCTTCTTTTATGTCTTGAACAGCTGCCCAGGGGTCAGAATGGTAAAAGAAGCATTCTCTTTTCCCTAAAACTTACCTCCTAAGTACTGCCACTTTCCCAAACCTTTCTCTATAGAAGATAAACGTACTCAAAACTCACCTTGCATCCCTGGCTCTGCCTGGGAGGTGCACAGCAGGTAACGCTTGCCTACCCTGCAGCTCCGAGAAGGGGGTTCCTGAAAGGGCTCTGTGAGGCCAGGAACCCAGTGCTGTGTTGTCTTCCTCAGACTGCAGGGGAGGTTTAGACTGAATATTAGGATCAATTCCTTCCCCAGAGGGTGCTCAGGCATTGGAACAGGCTGCCCAAGAAAGTGATAGAATCACCATCCCTGGAAGTGTTCAAAAACCGAATAGATGAGGCCCTCAGTGACATAGTTTAGTGATGGCATTGGAAGTGCTAGGCCAGCGGTTGGACTTGATGATCTCAAAGGTCTTTTCCCACCTGGTTGATTCTGTGATTCTATGACTGTAATGCACACAAGCCAGAGTGCTTGGGAACATGCCTGCCACTGAGCTGGGCTGCTAGCCTGTGCCTTGCAAGTTGGCTTGATGGTCACTTGGCACACATAACCTATGGCAACAAATGCAACAGTGCTGTGCAGCTGAACGTTACAGGACCTGGTCCCTGCTGGCAAAATCACTCTCCCTGCTCCATCTATGAAGATGGATTGGTCCAAGTGGAGCACCAGGTCTTCCAGCCCAACAATAAGCCGGAAATGTGAGCTCAGGCCTCTCTGACATCCTGGCCAAGTCCTTCCCCAGAGGGACAGGATGTGTTTTGTCCCATGGGGACCTCACATCACCTCTAGCCTTGCAAAGCACAGAAGCCCCCAAAGTAAAACATCCTTGACATTTCTTTTGGCTTGGCTCCCCTTTATCTTCTTTATACGCCCTCGCTCTATTAATACTCCTATAATCTTTTTAATTAAAATTAAATCTATTTTTGATAGCTTGCCACCAGATCCAATGCTGTAATCCCAGGTGAAAGGCAGATTCCCTCCCTTGCAGTGTGAGGAAACGTTATTTCTTGCACCATTTCCAATCAAGTTAGGCAATCTTTACTTTTATTTTTTTTCTTGCTTAGTATTCAATGCTTTCACATCCTGGTTAGATCTTGATAGGAAAATATAAAAACATGTCAAGAGAGTGGTTCAGTTACAAATGGAGTGCAAAAATTATTTTGGAGAAAGCCCATTTGTGTGTGATTTCTAGCTTAATTCTGCAAACCCTGGTGGTTTGGAGAGTTTAGCATCCAGAGGTTTGGGTACTTGCCCAAACTAACCCTAAAAAGCAAACCTTTGGACACTTGCCTTTCGGTTCAGTGTGTGATATAAATAGCTCTGCTAGGAACAAAGGAGGTATTGCATCGAGCAGCCAAGAGAGACTACATGAAACACTTGATCAGGCTGTGTTTTGATATCCCAGGCTGCGCTCTGTCTTCTGCCTTAGCAACGCTGCAAGTTGGAGACACTCTGCTACTTTTCCCTGATATTAATGCAGTTGTGGCTGGGTAGCACAAGGCAAAGAGCCTTTAGCACCTTTACCTGTCTCAGGCTCTGAGGAGTGACAGCTCATGACTGCCCCCCCAAAAAATAGTAATTCAGAATATACTCAGTAAAGTCTTTCTCATGGTGACTTTGGTGGTTTCATTGTAGAGCTGCAGTCTTGGATGCTAGAGGGCTGTGATGTTTGGCTGTGATGGAGGGACCACAGAGGAAAGGTTCAGACCTCGCTTGCCCTGCACCCATGTTCAGGTGAATTGAGATTTACTGAGAGAGAGCAAAGGGAGTGATGCATTTTCTTCAACATTTCACAGCTTTTTGTTTTCTTATACTGGTTCTCGGGATTGTCTGAATTGGTAAATGTATTCATATCTGCATAAACATGTTCAGCCTTGAGCAGGTAACAGCCTGGAACAAATCAGTTGCTTAGGAAATGAAAAGCCATTGGATATGTGGAGCAACCTGGTCTGGTGGAAGATGTCCCTGCCTTTTACAGGGGGTTTTGAACTAAGTCATCTTTAAGGTCCCTTCCAATCCAAATCAGTCTGTGATTCTATGATGTGGTCTTCCTATGGTACCTTTAGTGCCTCTTTGGGGTATTTGGGTATATATGGGGGTATTTTGGTATATATTTGGGGTATAACTTTGGGTATTTAATTCTTCTAAAAAACATATCTTCTAAAAAAACCCAGGTCTAAAAGCCAGAGAAAGCAATGCTAAGGATGTAAGTTGAAATAAGAAAGAGCAAACCCCAATTTGCACTGAAAGGCAGAGCTTTTAGGGAAGCCCAGCAAAATCTCAAAGCCTTAGTGAAAGCCCAGAGCATCCTCCCAGTGCAGCTGACATCCAGATATTTATGGGAGGTGTAAGAAGAATCAGGCCGCTTTATCTACATCACCTTTCTCATGTTCTCCCTTTCTTTGTGCCTGCTCCTCTTTGATGACAATTTGCTGTAAAATTGCCCCTCAGCCAGACCTTTTTTCCTCTCGTGTGCCTTCCCTGACCCCTGCTCTTCCCATTTGGCTGAGCCAAGCAGCCAGAGCCCTAAATCACCCCTCCTGCAGTAGGCTGGGGCCCGTTGCCTTTCCCTGGCTTCCAGCTGGCGCCTGCTCTCGACTCCTGCTTTTCTTATTCCTGTGGAGACAGTGCATTCTCACGCTGTCCAAAAGCCGAGGGCTGGGCTACTAATAGAGACTGCTGATGAATGGCGTAAGGGCTTTGCCATAACTCTCTATTACTAATCAATGAGCATGTTTGACATCTCAGCAGCGCAGCTTTTGAGAATAGCTGTCAATAGTGCTTTCTCCTGCCGAAAGAAAATGGGAAACTATAATACTGGCATTGCATCATTGATGGTAGCTGGTTATTGATGTCATCGTTCATGTCACTCACCTGATATATACAGCCCGCCGTGACTTACCTCCAATCTATAGAGGTATGGATTTGAAAATAAACATCAATAACTTTAAAATCACAGTACAATTGAGGCAATGCTAACTCAAAGTGGTGATGAATCTTGGATTTTTTCTCTTGCCTATTTCTATATTTCACTCTCATAAAGGCTATGCATGGTCGGTTGCCTGTGCCGTTTGAGATAGATGTTTGGATTACGAGGGTCTGAATAACCACTGCCTTATTCTCAGATTGTCTTATGGGTAAACATGTATATCATGTATGCATAATAATGTCTGTAATGATATGTTGTCTATTTACTGCAGTGAAAGTCTGATACCTTATTGCATCAGTCTTAAGCATCACAAGGAACAGCCTTTAGGAGGTACCTTTGCCTTGCGATCCTTTATTCTATACACATGTCACATTTTATCTTAAAACCAGGAGATGAAATGCGGCCGATATCCCTTTTACTTTCTTAGAGGCTGACTCCTGGAGGTCTGGCTTCCAGTGAGCAGCGAGCGCGAGCATCAGCACCTGTGTCCCGACGCCAGACAGCTGGCACACTCAGTGCACGCCGCGCTGCGCCATCTGTGCCTGCCACCAAGTGCCAGTTACGTGACTTGGGGGGAAGTCAGGAGGAAGAATGTAAGTTCATACCATGACAGAGGTGGGCTTGGGGTTATTGTGCATCCCTGCGACTGAAATCTGATGTGGGTTCAAGCTTTTCCACTTTCCCTGCTCTCTTAGAAACATTGAGTCATGGAGTGGTTTGGGTTGGAAGGAACATTAGAGCTCATCCAGTTCCAAATCCTGCCACAGGCAGGGACACCTTCCACTAGACCATGTCACCCAAGGCTCTGTCCAACCCATCCTCAAACACTGCCAGCGATGGGGCAGCCATAGTTTCCTTGGACAACCTGTTCCAGCACCTCACCACCCTCACAGGGAAGAGCTTCTGCCGTATATCTAACTTAAATCTCCCCTGTTTCAGTTTGAACCCGTTACCCCTTGTCCTCTAACTACAGTCCCTAATTAAGAACCCCTCCCCAGCACCCCTGTAGCCCCCTTCAGATACTGGAAGGCTGCTCTGAGGTCTCCACGCAACCTTCTCTTCTCCAGGCTGAACAGCCCCAACTTTCTCAGCCTGTTTTCATATGGGAGGTGCTCCAGCCCCTGATCATCCTCATGGCCTCCTCTGGACTTGCTCCAACAGTTCTTTGTCTTTCTTATACTGAGGACATCAGAACTGTACAGAGTACTCCAAGTAACACAGTACTCTTCCTAAAGCAGCTGCTGGTTATATCAGCCTGATGAATTTATTACAGTCATTCTGGGTGAATTTAAGCACAGGATATGCAGGGGGCAATAAGCACAGAGGAAGTTTTGTTTCTGAAGAGCCTAGATGTAATTGTTTGGGGGATTGAAAGCATCAGATATTTTTCTAATATATAAAGAGATTATTTTTCTATGGAAACTGTACTCCACCAAAGAAAGAGACCATTCACCAATAAAATATCCCCTTACATTTCATGGAAGAAAGAGCTCAACAATCCCCTGTAAAAGGAAGAGAACCTCCTTCCTCTCCCCATTGCCACCAACCTCCACAAGCTGCCGTCTGCCAGGTCAAAGCAGGGTTTTCTGGTTCAAGCTGGAGTTCTGGAAGCTTCTCGTTGGTGCTTGGCTTTGCTGGAGAGGAGCTGTGCCATGGCCCAAAATGACTACAGAGGTCAACATCTCCCCTTAGAAGTGCATTACCACAACGTACTTATGGGATGCTATTACTTCTCCAAGGGCAGAGCTTATTGATGGTGAGGAGACACCACTGAGTCTTTAGTCCCCTCTGTGGGTGCATGCTGTGATGACCAGAAGTGGCCCTCTTTCTCAGGGGCAGAAGATCTCTGGCACAGTCCAAGGGTGGGAAAACAGCTTTTCTCTCCACTCTTTTCTATATCTATCATACAGATACAGTGGGTCACTGCTATGTCGCAGCAGAGGGATGTTGTGGAGCTGTTCCCAGCCCTGTGTGGTGAACATTATGACTGTCTGTCCCCTCAGGGATGAAGGGAAATGAGCTCCAAACAAATGCTTCCTCATAGGTGCAATGCACATAAGTGCATTTTTGGATCATAGTCGAAGTCTGCATCCTTTGTGAGCTGGTAAATATGCCAGGATGAGTTGCTTTTCTCAGTCCAGCACTTCTCCATTGAGCAGAGACAGACTTGGGAGCACTGCACATCAAAGAGAGGGGAATTAATGAATGAGAAAACCTTGACATTTACACGATTTGGGCATGTTACTTTTATTTAAGGTTTTTTTCATGGCAAGGGTGCAGAACCCTTAGTGGATAGACCTGTTAATGTCTCTTGCTCTTTGTGTTTATATGTGCCAGTTCTAATAATTGTCACATCAACTTAAGGGAGAAACATCTACACACGCTTATGGAAGAAGCCGTAGGGCTTTAGTTCAAGTGACTTCTGTTACTCCTGGGTGGGCAAGAGGGAAGGGCAATAAACAACAGAAATTTGTTGGTTTCTCAGCACCAAGATATATCATGTGTAAAAATGGAGGACTTCAGAAGCCATTAATTATACATGAAGTCAATAACCAATCTTAATAGAACTTAAAGTGACAAAAGCGATGACATTTCAGAAATAAGCTTCCCATACTGTGAGTCTGTAACCATCAGGGAAAGGAAAAAGGCTCAAAACATGCTCTGGACATGCAGTAATTGTCATTGCCATTTTCTGATTTCATCAGAGAAAACTGCTTTCCGTGTAGGTATATTAGGAAAGGGAGATATTATGGATCATAAAGCTCAGGTGTGTGTCTGGGATAACCTGCCCTGCCAGTTTGCAGCAAACAGAGGAATCTGAGGCAAGAATTATGGGAATTTGCTCTTTTACGATACCAGCTAAGTTTTTAAAACATATAAATGTTCATGTTGTATCTACACTTTTATTCCCTCCCAAATAAATTGAATAAAATGATAGCAGATATCTAGAATAAGAATTAGAATAATTAGAATAATACAATAGAATATTAGAATATTGCTAATGTTATTACCAACAGTGTGTTTTGCATGTTTTAACATGTATAACTATATATATCGTTACATATATTCTCTATATATTATATATATATTATATTATATATATTATATTATATATTATATATAATTATATCTATATAATATAATCTATATTATATATAGTTACAACAGTATATTTTACAATTATAGCATGTATAACCTGTACGTTAGTTGTAACACGTATAACTAATGTGTAATAACAGTAGTAATAGTCATACTAGCAATAGTAATAGTTTCACTGCACTGCTGCTGATTTCCAGAGACTAGAATCTGATCAGACCTGACAATAATGAATGCATCTGGATTTAGACTTGAATTTTCTGTTAGCAAAATTTAGAAGAAATGCTTGCATCCATGAAAATCCAAGCTTGAAAAGAGCTTCTAATGCCCAATTTAGACATTTATTCTAACGTGACAACTAATCTCATGCAAGTCGAGAAGGTCTCCTATGAAATCATCATTAATTTATACTCCTACAGCACAGTTTATCTCATTTACTTTGTACCTTATTTTTTCCGTGGAAGATCAAGAACCAATTCTTGGCCATTATTCTTGACGGAAGCCATTTGAAAGGAGCCAGACTAGTGAGCAAAGCAAGGCCCACACATGATCAGGGTTGCCAAGTTCTGGACATTTTTTCAGCTGCCTAATTGAGGAAATATTTTTTGCTCTTTGTTTCAAGGGGTGGGTTGGTTTGTTTGCTTGTTTTCTCAGGAGCAGGGAATTTTTGCCCTTGTTCCAGTTTGCAGAAGCAGGCCTCGGGGCTGTTAGCAAGTGACATGCCCAGGAATACAAAAGAGCACTACATCTTTGGAGCTGTTTTGTGGTATTCCCCAGCATACTTGTTTGTTACAATTTGAAAGAAGCTATTGAACTGAAAGGAGGGACAAACATTCTACAGGCGCACAATGCCAGTGAGAGCTCCGAGCGTCCAAATTTCCATGAAACACTCTTGTTTCAATTCATATTTAAATGGGCTCCTAAGCAGCTGGACAACCTTTCCGTGGCCAGCCACAGCTGATAGTTTTAGCCAACAAGAAATCACGTTTGATTTGCTGACAGCAAATGAAAGGTGTGCATTTTAGTCGTTTTAATATAAGGGAATAAACACTAAACTAACACAGTACATCAAGATGTCGGGCAGAGTGTGAGCACAGTAAAGCAGATTCCCAGTATTGTGAATTCCCATCATTTTCTTTGAAGTCAGTCAGATTAGCCTGATTTAGAAGATCAGCCAAATATGGTTGTTTCTGTAAATAATTTTGATACCCTTCTGTTTAATGATTCTTTGAGGAAAGTACTAGTTTTTACAAATATGTCTAGGTAACAATGACACTATCATCTAATAATTTAATTTTTGAAGGGTCAAATCCCACAATCCTTATTAATTTAAAACTCGTGTGGTAGACATCTGGAGAAAGAGAAAGCCTGGGTCACAAGTGCCTTTTGCATATCCCATCTTGATCTCAGGCTCTTCGGCAGATCCTTGTTGCAAGGGAAAATAGCACAAGATCTTCCTAACTTGCATCTTGCATCTCATTAACTGAGCCACCTTAGACCATGAAGGTGCTTTTGCAGTTCCCTCTTCCCACTACCTGCTTTACTCAAGGTGCCAGAGGACCTATGGCCTCTACACCTCCTAAATAACCCTATATCCTGGGATTTGCTCTTCCAGAGGCTGTGCTGGCAGTTTTGAGGACATTTGGTCTAGAGCTACCTGGTGCAGAGCATCCTTTCTGCAGAGAGAAACAGATTTCTCAATTTTTCCGTCATACAAATAGGCATTGGATGTAATTTATCAAGTGATGTTGCTGCAGCTTTATTGTGAGCAATTGTTATTGTTTGCTTTGAATATGGCTTAATGTGCTGGGTGTTTTACAGGCATAACTTAATTATTCTTTCCCCTTGAGTCTCTGCACAGTAGCCACATGTGTAAAGAAAAATATCAGGAATTATGAAGAACTTTTGAAAAGAACTTCTCACAAGAGCTTGGTCAGATTAAAGATGCGCAGGTTTTGCACCCCATTCTTCACCCTTTTTCATTGCCATTTAGTTTTAACCATGTGTGTGTTATTGGCTGCAGAAGGCACGCAGGGCTTGGTTGATTTTCCTTCCCTCTAACCAGCCCTTTCTTAAACCTTCTCTTCCCCATTTATGTTTCTTTTTGTGTCACATTAGCAGAAGTGTGGGCATTTATTGAGCTGGAGATTGGAACATCCCTCTGCTTTTTGCTGAAGTTGAAGAACCGGAATGGTATCAGTGATGGTAGGAGGAGTAACTGGATGTTGGTAGTTTCCGGCTTAGTTAAAAGAAGAATCAAGAACCAGAAACACTTCACTAGCAGCAGTTTTACACCCCACGAAGAGGACCACAACCAGAGCAGAGGTTTTATGGCTTTGCTTTGACACTGCGGAATGCAGGACAAAGTTTCTGTGTTTCCAGCTCTGTCCGTGCATTCTCTGCAGCACCACCATATTTGGGATAAAGACAAGGAAACTGTGGTTGGGCCTTACAAATGACTGAGAAACATGTTTTTTCCTTACCTGGGATGAACCAAATTGATAAATCAGCCCTTATCATTGACCAGGATGTTTAAGTGCTTATGCCCAACTTCTGTATTCAGCGTTTTCCCTGAAAAAGCCATGTAGTAAGCCCCTAATTACCAGCCCAAAGACTACTTCTGGGTCTGATTATCAGACATTCACTTTAAATCTTTTCCTGTTCTATTGACAAACTTTATCTTTTCTATTCCCTTTCTACTAAGTATGTTACTAATAAACTGAAGAGTTCTACAAGTAATGACTGAGAAAATAAAATTTCCTCTGTTAATTTTGAGGTTTTGCTGTCACATCTATAAATCTGTGATGAGTGGAACAGTCCAAAGTAACTATTATTCAATTTATTGCTTGAAGATAAAATTAGATAAACGAGCCATTACTTTCCACTTACATAGAAATGTGTTTATGTGAGTCGATACAATGCTGATGCTCCTTGGCTGGAGATAGTGCTCATCAGGAAATGGTTTTTGTTGGAACATTTCCCCAAATTCCTTGCTTTGGGAATTAGAGCTTTAAGAGAAAACTGTGGGGCTGTTTCATCTGATAAGGGAGATTTCTCCAGTAGGAGCACAACACGGCTAGGACTAGCTCTGGAGTAGGTGGCTGCATGCAGCAGGCAGAATGGAGCTATGGGGAAAAAAAGGAAAAACTCATCTTCTGCTTTAGAGAGCAGGATTTGGCCTCTCCAGCAGCAGAAGTTAAATGGACCCTGATGCTTACAGTGCTTTGTGTTGCAAATATTTTGTCTTAATTTACTTTGGGGGTTGGAAGTACATTATCTTCAAGGTCGCTTCCAACCCAAACCGTTCTATGATTCCATGATTCTGTGACAAAGTAGGACTGAAGTGGCAAGTAGCTTTCCTGCGGACATCTGGAAAGGTTAAAATTCAGTATCTGAAGTCCATTTTTATTGCTAACTAGCTTACTGGCCAAGCAAATATCTATAGAGAAAAATAAAATGATAAAACAACCCAGACTTGAAGAGGAAACAAAGATATAACAGCCCTTGCAAGATGACTAACAACTTTGCAACATTAATGATATACAATTTGTCCTCCCTCAGTATTCTTTTGTCTTAGGATATGTGATTTTCAAAGGCAAAAAAATCAGTAAAAGCTGTATTTGGCTTCCATAGTTTTCAAAGTCTTCCATGGAGCAAAGTGATTTCATGGAGTGGTTACTGAATTTATCCTTTGATTTGGTTTCACGCAAGTAAAACCTTGAGCAAGTGTTGTAAGCTTATGAAAATTGAAGCAAATTGAGGAATGGTAAATAAAACTCTTCACGCACTTTTGTTTTTAATAAACAAAAATCTTTACCTAAGGGAGGAAGCGATCTGGATTTGGTGCAAATAATTAAATAAAATAGAGAAATTACTAAGCATTACTTTTTTTTAAGAAGGCAAATGGAAAACAAATGTGTGAGAAAGGCAGTGAGCTTGCTTAGTATTCTGTATTCAAATACTTCTTAAGTTTATATTGAACCAATAGCATATTTACTGTCTTTCCATCATAAGTGGTTTCAAGATGGAAATAATGTCACTGAAATCAGCACAATTCATTGTACAGCACTACAGTAAATACTCTATTGACTTCCAAGAGCTGTCCTAAAAGCTATATAAAAAGCTTTTTATATAAAAGCTATATCCTAAAAGATATATCTGTTTAATTTTGAATATCACTAAAAAAATTGCCATTAGACTGGGGTTCATCCAAAGCTGTGCTGGGAACAACCATCATTACTACAGAAACTTGCCAGTGATTAACACTGAGACCACCCAACTACATTACTTCCATCATAAAATAAATTGCTGTGCTTTCACTGGTGTCCCTGATGATAAGTCAACTTCTCTCAGGTGAAGATCTGACCTGTGGAAAAACTCTCTGCTATGGCTCTGGCTTCAATGAGTTTGTAAAACAGATGGTCAGTGTTGGAATCCAAATTTTTACATTGGAAGTGATATGGAATAGATGTAATGCAGCCTCAAGCATATTTTTTTGGTGCTTTTGTTTTGCTCTGTCTCTAACCTGATGCCTGGTGACTTTGTCCAAACAGATGGCCATAACTTTGAAGAACTGTATTTTTCTCCTAATGGGTGTTTGTCTTAAATCTTGCAGAGAAAACTTTTGAAGATGCACCTGAAAAATATTCACTTAAAAGTAGGAACATTCCTTACCAAATCCAACAGGGATAAGTAATTTGATAGACGAGTTCTCCTAAATGATACTAGCATGATGTTTATCTTCCTAGCCATCAGGTTAAGAGCTGTTGCGCATAACTTTCTTAACCTTAACCTCATCTGTTTGTCTCTTGGGACTTCAGCCTGGCACAAGGGATAAAGGGAAATCAGTGCCAAGTTTGGTTCTGGTAAATGTTTATGTCTGTATGCAAAGGAAGAAGTGGGGAGAGCTTGCAACTATCCCTTCCCAATGACAGATTTTAATTAAATTAGGTCTTAGAAATGCAGAGTGTGATCTTTGCTGTGTTTTGATTTTGCTGAAGATTATGGCTAGACTTGCCAAAACCAACTGCGAAGTCTTACATGTGTAAACTTCGCACACAACACCCGTGAATTCGATACATCCCAAAGAAAGAGCCTGAGTGCTGCTGTTTACATTCCTAAAGTCTTTACAAACAGGGGGAACAATATCTGCTCTTTACAGATTACTGTGGTCAGGTTCCTGTGTACAGCATGAGTGACCTTTCCAAGTGGAGCAATCTATATATACTCAACCCCATGTGCCATAAAAAGCTCAGGTGTATCAGCTTACCATGAGTTAATATGAGATCCATGAGGAATGATTTTTACAGTATCCAGCTGCTGAATATCAAATGATTGAATTTTGCACTGTAAAAGAGGACCTTTCTCTTATGTAAATACATAGATTCTTCATACTGCTGGGAGACTGTATATTGTGCACAGTTCAGCTTAAGCTTACACCATCTCCCTTCTGACTCCTCTTTATCCACGGTTAGTCTGCTCTCTGTATCACTTACCTTACCAAAGGCATCTTTATATCAGTGAAAGGAGAGCTAGCAGGTGTAGCACCTCCTGTTCCGTACTTCCCGCTGTCCAGGTGATAATTTGAGACAAAATAAAGCACAATCAACCAGCTCTTTTGCACTCCATAGGACTTAGAGACGCAGCACCTGTAGTACATGTCCACAGAGCCAGTGCTTTTATCGAGCTCCAAACGATTGTAAAGGTGTGCAAAGAGCCAGGCTATGTAACAGGTACATCCCAGCCTCTCTGCTGCTCCTGCCCCTGGTGCCTATCTAGTGCCCAGAGGCTTGCAGCCTTTATCAGGGGGGGCATCAAGCCATCATGATGAAAAGGCTTGAGCTCATTTTAAGTTAGATGTTACAAACACAAAAGCAGCACATATCAGATGGAATGATGATCCTAAGTGAGTGCCAGTTTTGCTTGAGCTTGTGGGAGATACAAGCAAAGAGGTGGATGAAAACAGCTGGCAGAGAAAGGTTTTTTAGCTCAGTGCTACGATCACAAACAGAGAAGGATGGGAGCAATAAATCAAATATTCTACGGGTATTTTCCAGCTAGTGCTGTTAGTGAGAAGCAGCTATGAGATTATGGGATGGGTGCCCTAATGACCCAGTGACCAAAGGGATGAGCACAGTGAGCTAAACTCACCAGGGCAACTGGCAGTATCCTCCAAGAAGAAATCTGCTGCCTTCTCCTTTCCTGCAGCTGTAGGGCTAATGGGAAAAAGCTTTGCCCTGATGAGGCATTGGGTCTGACCTGCTTCAGAGCAAGCTCCTAGGAAGAAAGAGGAAGTGTGAAACAAGGAGGCTGTGATATGGATATATGGGCTATGATGCAGAATATAATAAAGAATATATTATATAGAATATGGGCTATACACCATAAGGTTTCTTTCCTTTGTACAAGATGCTGCTCTGCACCAAGTGTTGTGCTGTTATTTAAACCAGCTCTGTAAGGCTAAGCAGCTTCAAAGAGGATGAAGAGGAAGGCTGTCAGATTCACAGGGTCTGGTGGGATTGCTTGAGAGCAAGGAGAAGCACAGGGGAGAGCTGCTGGTTATTCAGGGTCCCTGGAGCCCTGTGTTCACGTGCCAGAAAGTTTCTGCCTTTTACTTTTGGAAAGAGTAACCTCATTAAATTGTTTTTAGGATAACAGAGGTTTTGCCCAAATGCAGTTTGCTTCTATAGCTTTTCCACTCCAAAGGCTCTGTGGGAGAACCTTCCTGCAAATAAGAATCAAACCTTCATTTTCTCAGGCCACAGTGTAATGGGCATTTTTTCCTCTTACAAGACCCCTGAAAAAGAGGGGATTTGCTGTGTAAGCTTAATTTTAGTGTATCGATGGGTCTTCTGGAAATAGAAGTCTGAACAATGGCAAGGTTGGGAAAGTTCATGGATGCATCCTAACTTTGCAGCTGGGCTCAATCTTTATTTTCTGATAAAAGAAATGTGGAAACAAATATAGAAAATGAATAATCCAGATTCTACTATAGTATTCATATATGCAGCTATAACAGAAAAAAAAAGGATAATTAGTGTCTCGGGCTGTCAGTGAGTGCTGTTCTGCTGCTTAAAACCTGAGTGTTACTGGTTAGGGGGAGCAAGATAATGATAGTAACATCCTGTGAGATTGTAACCCAAGTGTTTTAGTGGTTGAACTTGAGGAAAGGGCACATATTATCAGCTGCATTCCGTTCTCAATTCACTACAGGAGACTGTGAGAGAAACGGTCTGAAAACAGGCAATCAATAATTTGTATAGTGAACACAGTGTGCCGTTAAGTGGTCTAATCTTTAGATCTCTTCAAACATAAGGTGGTACAGAAGAGGAATGACTACCAAGGAGAAAGCAACCTGAGGTGTAACTCATAAGAACAAAGACTAAAAGGGAAGTTGTACTACATTATTTTTGCATTAGACAACTTGATAGGTCACAGAGCCTGGCTGGTCATTCGCAAGGAGTTCACTACAATAAAAGCTTGTGTAGGGACGTAATTGATTCAGCTGCGAAACCACTAGTGTCTTCTGTAGAATATTTGCTCCTGTGCATCCTCCTACAGAGTAAGGTTTTGTTTTGCATAGTAAACTAGAGGTTTCTAGTTACTGAAGATGCTTCTGATTGCCTTTCCCAGCTTGCTTTAGACCACACATTGCTGGAAAGATCTACTTGGGGGATACTCTGCTAACAAGTGTCCTAAATAGCACAAGAGGAGACAGGATACCTGCTACAGTATTAAAGACCTGAGCAACCCTCTCTAGAAGCTCTGTTTAGAGGTCCCAGTATTTGAAAGAGAAGCACAATCCAGTAATTCCTATGTAGGTGTTTTTACAACAGTACAAAGAAATAAAGTTCCTCTTTACAGAGAAAACAAGGTAAGAAACACAGGTTCAGATTTGAAGGTTGAATTAGGCTTTACCATTTCTGCTTAATTAATCTATCAAGTAATTTCACAGAATCATAGGCTCATCTAGAGCCATCAGGCCAGACAGGACTGTTGCAATCATTTAAGGTAATCCCTGTACCATGAACCATAAAATTTCCCAGAATAGTTGAATTTGTTTGAATTGAATTTGAATTTAATTTAATTAAGTTAATCTTTTAGGGGGAAAACTTAATCTCAGTTTCAAACCAATGGATTCACTCCTGTGAGGGAATAGTCCAGGGAAGAATTTTTCTGGAGTAAAGGACTAAGTAACTTAAATAACAATGATATTGCCTTTGTCTACTTCTACTATCTAAGTTATTATTAGGTCTGAATTTGACTTTTAAGGCAATAACACATTTGTGGGGTGGCTGAGTGAGAAGAGAGTTTTCAGTACTGTGGGTCTGAGTAGATTAGCAGACAGTCTATAAAATGAGGGAAGAAAATAAGAAGGGAAAGAGGAAAAAGCCAAGGAGAGGGTAAAACTTGGAGTTGGAAAAACAATTCCTGTTCCAGATGAAACATTTCATTATATATGATGGGTTTAAAGGCAGTTTGCCCAATGAATTTTTATTTAACAAGGCATTGTGTGAAACATGGCATTGTTCCTTACAGGAAATCAAGAACAAGAAATCTACTTATTTCTTGAATACTTGTATTGAAAGTGGTATGAAGTTGTAATGTAGAAGTCATAGCCCTGGAGCGCAGCAACCTTGTGGTATTTCCTTTTGGAGCTGCACAGCATTATCTACAAATGAGAATGCTTGGACTGGAAAGATGTTGCTGTCTCCCACAAGCTGAGGCTGAATTTTATTTCATAAGTCCAATTTTTTGTTAAATATCTTTAATGCATTGACATTATTCAGACTTTTGCTCATAGGGAGGTCCTAAGATTCCTCTGAGGAGGTTTTAGGCCAAAACCTGAAGTGCTGTATATCTGCTACCACATCTGGATTCACACTTTGCATTTTCTGTCCTTTCCTCCAGAAGTTTCGTGCTTGATCCTGTTCATGCTCATACTCTATCACTAACTCTGTAGGACTGAATGCAGAAAACAAAGTCCTGAAAGACCCATAGACTAGTGGGGGCTGCCTTGGAATTGTCTGAGCAAATACAGATATTGAGGTTGTCCTGTGCTTTGGACTCTTGGGTTGAAGGTAGCCAATGCAGTGAGCTGAGTGGTCCTGGAGATATCATATCCTGACTCGTGACTTCTGCTGCTAGATGTTTGTATGCTGTTACATACCAGGAAGCACTTTATTGCCAGGTTTAAGGAATATAACCCCTAAAATGATGGTTTTGTTGGAATTCCTTATGTGAGTTTTATTTAATTAAAACTTGATTAGTCTTTGAGTAATTCTCTCTTTCACAAGTGGGCTTGGTCTCTGCCTGCTCCCGAGGTGCTCTTTCAGGCTGTAAATCAGGGAAGGAACATTGCAAGAGTGGAGGCAAAGAAGTGATGGGTATTTTCACTTACTTGTTTCTCCATCATTCTTTTCCTATTGGTGAAGTCTATTTCACTTTACACCCCTTTTTGTTTTCCTTTCTCAATCACTGACAAGATTTTTCTACAGTTGCTCTCTATTTCTAGTCAGTCCAAAGTTTGATCTTCCATACAGCAGTGCTGAGTTTTACTGAGGGTTACTGCACAATATTGAGCATTCGTATGGGAAAGCAAAATGTGCCATAGAGTGAGCACAACCACAGCTGCCAGGGGGTGACAACTGAAAGGGACAAGTGAGGACAAAGCAGAGCAGAGTGATGCGGGAACATTATCACTTGTGAGGTACCCTCTTCCTCCCTCCCCTCTTTTCGAAGAAGGGAAAGAAGCTGGAGCTTTGTCCAGAAAAGCACTTAAGCAAGTGCTTGACCTTAAAACACTCAGAAAGACTCTTTACTATCCTCTTATCTTCATTCATTCCTAAGTTTTTCTGTTACCTGAATGTGCACTTAATGGAATAAATGCTCATCTCTTTGACCCAGTACTTAAGGAAAATGATCCATATTTTTTGCTCCCTAAAATATGAAAATCCTTTTGTTGTATCACAGTTATGCAAAGAGATTGCCAGAAACTTAACACATTGCCTTTAGTATTCGGTGGGTTGCACCACCCCTTGATTAACAGGGGAAAGTCATCTCATGGAAAATGTGGAGAGGGATTGTTTTGATCTGATCTTGCACAGGTTTGAGAAGGGAAAAGGATTAAAGTGGCTTTAACATAAAGCTTGGCAGCAATTGTCGAGAGCAAAAATGAAAATAGTTTAAGAGAACAGTGCAGGCAATAACTCACTTGGGGGGTCGGCAGAGGACCAGAAGAAGTGGCCAGACTGACATTGCTTGGTTTTATTAACTCATCCATAATTAGCCCATAGCTTAGATACAATTTAGCTTGTGCCATATGGGCTAATATAGTGCTGAAAGTTACCCCCCATGCAGGTGACAGTCTGTCACACTGAAGGAAGATTAGCATAAAACAAACAACAATGCACTCTTAATGATAGTGGCACCATTTGCAACGCCATATTTAAGGATGTATAAGCATTTCCATTATAACCCAATCTTCAAGATTTTATTAAGGAGACATTAAAGGCATGTGCACCCACACTCCCATTACAGCCCAGTGAGTCTTTTCTGCAGTTCTCAGGCAAACTCTTGAGTTTTTGTTATCATTTTATTTTAAAGTTATTTATTTGTTATTTCTTTATATTTTTACATCTTAACAATGCCTGATGGAGGTATTTACTTGCAACTCTGCTGGTCTTCCTTGGAACAGTGTGTGGAACGAGCGTGTCATAGGTAAAACGTGCTGGGCAAATAGATCCTGGTGGTTTCTGCCTTGATAAATGTACATCAGAGTGATGTTAAGCTCCAATAAAAATGAGAAAGCTGCTCTGTATGTGCCCATCAACTTGGTTCGAACTTTTTATAGGATGTATGAATCTAACCAAATAGCAATGGTATAAGTACATAGATATTCTGTGAGTGTAATTTATACTATGAAGAAAGTAAGCCACTGCCTTTATTGATTTGTTTTTATTGAACAGGAATTGCACCATTAAAACGATACCCATGTGTTGTTGCTATGTCCTGCATTTATGTTAATTTGGCTACATATTGCCAATATTTTCATTTTAAAATCAAGAAGGAAATTTTGTGCCATTGCCTTTTCCAAACTGTGCTGAGCTTTTGACACAAAGCAGCAGAAGCCATTAGCATTCTCAGTTAAGGCTGATCAGTCATGCTGTTGAACCATTTCTTCTCTTCCCCCCAACATATTTGCTTTCCTGTGTTATCCAGCTAAAAAAGCAGCAACTCCTCCAATAAATTTCTGTATTTTTCTTTTGAAAGGCAGCGTAATCATTTAAAATATTTGAAATGAAGTGAGTTTTGTTATGCAGACAGGAGCTAAATTCTTTTTTTTAGCTCTCATCAGCTATTTATGTGACTCTATGGTTTTCAAATGGTATAATGCTAGAGGATGCCAAATGTCCTGCCATTTAATAACCAGTAGCATACAGAGCTCTTTTCAAAATGCCACCACTCTGAGCATCTGTTGTTATTAAGTAAGATGATCAAATTTTGTACAGGACTTCAATTTTGCTTTTCACATCACTTACAGAGCAAGAATAATATGCAGCCTGTGTATAAAACTAATGTGGTGGGATCATTGAGCCAATTGCTGGTTTTTGTGTTCTGCTTTATTGCAGATTGTAAAATAAACTTTGGCCTTTTTTTAATAAATGTTATAAAAATGCTCTGTGAATCAGGAGAGTGTCAGCAATTAAAGCCATTTAACATCATAATAATTAAAAATGCAATACTCCAGTGTAGTCAGCACTGATTCACATAAAAAGCCACATTGTTGGTCTTTAATAATTATATTATTTGACAGACATGTTAAAGAAGAGGGAAAGGTGCAGATTGTTAGTATTAGATGGGCAACTAATTCTTATTATTGCTGGAAATTGCTCCAACATCCTTTGCTATTCCTGTCTTTCAGCTAACAGATGTGCAGGAATGTCCTCAGCTCACCATTGCTTTTCTCTCCAGCAGAATATGACTGACAACACAACACCACAGGGGAACAGCTGGGTCGAAACGCATAATATTTTCCTGGTAGAGAAAGAAGCTGATTAGGCTATGGAGTACCTAATTGGGTAAGATGCCCCTCATTTTCAAACTATAAAATTCAGATAGTGTAGAGCAGAAAAGAGAGAATGGGCTGGTGAGAGCCGTATGTTTGTCCCGCAGCACAACTGGACCTTTAAAATGAGCAATGCTTTTACAGCTGTGGTTTGGGACTGTGCCTGAGCATGGTGTTGTGGAGGGCCAGAGTTTTTGAGAGGAGACTGAACTGGGATGTAATAACATTCAAATTGCACCTCTGCATTGCAGTCAGCTCTCCTTGCTCTTCTTAAGTTTGCATAAGCAGAAGGGCAGAATTCCCCATGGTGTTAATTTTTTTTTTCAGGGAAAAATAAAGCAAAAGAAAAACTAAGCACAAATTTTATAGATTTAGGTATTTTTTTCCATGAATATCAGATTGAGTGCATTCTGCCCTGGTTTCATTACCTGTTGTATGTTGCTACAGAGAGGAAGTGCTGTAGAAGTTGTGTCATCTTCTGTCTTGGGAAAAGATGGAGAAGTTTTGGTTGCAGGACTGTGGAAAAGGTAGAGCTGGCATCCTCACATACCCTAAAGGGGACAGGGTCTGAAGAGGTTTTGAAGGAGCATCCTCAATCCTCCCTCTGGAAACCCTAGAAAATAGGAAGTGAAAATTGACTTAAGCCATACTGAGGAGACAATTTACTGGAGAGGCCAAGAGCTTTCTCTGTTCTTGTGTCTGTGGAAATATTCCCAGACTGTGGCACACTAATTTTTTCATTTACTCCAGCTTCTCTATCAGCATTCAAACTTGTTGGGGATGCCTATTTTCTTTACATTTATTCTTCTGTTTTTCTGAAGTCTAGCTTTGAATGTGTGAGTCTCCCATCTCACAGCCAGCCACGCTGCCAGCAAGCTCTAGGGATAAGCTGCAGGAGCAGATGAGAATATGGTCAGGAGAAAGATGCTACCAAGGCAGTGCACATCATGCCTTCACTCACAGGACCACTTGTGTGTCTTGGAGACTGAATAGAAAATGCAGCTTTTTTTCCTTTTACTTTTATAGATGTTCAAGCAAGTGAAGAGCTCCTCTAACCAGAACAGTGCGGGAAAGCTGCTTTGTTATACTCAGTGTATTAATCAGGGCTACGAGGCAGAGAGGTACAGCCCTACTGGAAATCATTTTAGGATAGGATAAAGTCAGTTGGCATGAAAATCTCATTGCTCTCAGTTCTCTTTCCTTCACCTCGTGTATTCTGAATTGATTTTAATAGCCTGTTGCTAGAAGTATTTGTTATCCTCCAAGGTAATTAATGATTCAGCATCATAAGTTTGATGTTGGGATACAGGAATAATAAATGTTTGCAAAGCTCATGATATGTAAGTTAAATCATGTCAAGACTGTTCTAAAGGATAACAAATCAAAACGTTCCTCAGAACGTGGTGAGAAGGTGTTTCTGCAGGGGTGTCTACACACTTTGGAGATGTCGTCTACAATATCTTTGGCAAGTTTGGTCTTCCTCAGATCTCGGTCTTAGGTAATGGGAAATTAAAGTCAGTAGAAGCACATCCCTTGGCCAGCTGTGTAGGTTTGGGCACCTGCAACAAAGAAGCAGTGGCAAAGTTACAAGCATTGTAAAAGCAGTGAAATCATCTGAAAGGCCAGAACCCCTCTGGAAACCTTTCTACCTGAGACATAATTCATATGTGCAATTATTTCTGTTCAAATATTAGCCCTAGATTTTAAACATTCTAATTTTGTAAGGAAATAGTCATAATTGCATGACAGAAAGGGGTTTGATTTGCAGTTCTGGAAAACAGTCTGGTTCTTGAGTACCAGAAGAGTCTTTAGGTGAAAGCATAAAAGAAGCACATTATCCTCTGATTAACCTGAATCAAATAATGGCAATAGAATTCCATCTGCTGTAGAAATCATAAATAATAAATATGTTATTAAATCAATAAGCTGAGTACAACAATGAATTTTAAATCTGATGTTGTGATTAGAGCCAGCTCTTTCTTTGGGATATATTAAACTATATTCACAGCACATTCCACTTGGATTTTTTAATAGGTGATCTGTTTCTTTTTCAGGAAGTTCATATGAAGTTTCTGAACCTCCACTTTGCCCCCTGGGGAGAAGCAGCCCGGAAATAAGGTGAAAGAGTTCTGAAAGAAATGAGGAAATCTCAAAAGTGGGAAAAAAATAACACATTATAGAAATACTGGTAAATAAAATAAAATCAACGAGCAGCATGGGAAGCATGTTTAACCCACTACATACCAGCCTTCCCATACTGCCAGCCAAGTGAATGATAAATGAAGATTGTCAAGTAGTATGGCTCTATTTATTAGTGATATTAAATGTGATACAAATGTTAATGGATTAAAATAGAAGAAAACATGGAGTATCGAGATCAGATGCATACGATCAGTGCTAGTTGAGTCCTTCATGACAGGTAATCCAGTGTAAGGAGTATGGGTAGTGTTTCAATAAGAAAAACAACAGAAGTACTTTATAAGTTAGGTTTTAGAAAGCTGATGCAGCTCAGGTGGCTTTTGTTGTATGACCCTGCATTTGCCTGACAAATGCAATTGCCAGAACTTCCCTTGCTCTGTAGGAAACCTGAAAGAGATCACTATTGTGTTGTTACAGATAGATTAATTTATCTACTGTTTTAGAACATCTGTAGGACCCAATCCAGAGGCACTTAGGGGAGCAAGTGTTGTGAGAGTAAACTGGGCATCGCGCCTTTGAGTTTCTTCAAAGGATGTTTTACAAAACCTTAAGTTCTTTATCTCAGAGCTGGAAAACGACACTTCCAACCCGTGACCTCTGCCTTGAAATGCGATGGGGCCATTGAGAAGGTGAGGAAGTGCTGTAAAGCTGAAGGACTAAACGAGGATTGTGACAAGAAACTTTAAGAAGGAAAAAACTCCCAACCTGTTACTGTAATATTTCCCTGCCTTGGCTTGGCTCCACTGTTCTTGTGTCCTCCTGCTGTACCGGCCAGCAGGCAAACCTCAGAAACCTCTAGACTGTTTCTTTTTGTCCATTGTCAAGATTTGTGAAGAATTTATTTGCTCAGTTTTTGCAGCAGGTCTGAAACCTCTATGGTTTCTGTAGGTGTTACTTCTAAATCTCATACAGACTGCCTTTTGCCAGCTCAAATCCTACAACTCTTGGTGTTTCTACCATAGCTGAGTATCTTTAACTGCTATGATAGGGTTGAATTATGTGCATCAGGGTTTCTGCCATGCTTTTCTTGCAAAGAAGCTCTTGAAAGTGTAAGATGTGTCTTTGGCAGATTGGTTTCTGCCATTTTTTCAACGCTAGGCACTAATCCTACAACTCACCCCTCCTGTTCTTCCACAGCTGGTACAGCAGCATCACCTAACCCATAGGCTTTATAAGTACTGACAATCCAACTGAATATAGAGGACACAAGAAATCTTGACATTGAACTTGACAGCACTTCTGTTGCTGAGCCTGTGTTGCCACGACTTATTTTTTAATGCAAATCAGAACATGATTAGCTGTTTTCTCTCTTCATTGTGTTTATTTTTCCTTGTTCTTTGGATTGTTTTTCATGCCTTATCTTGGCTGAATTCTCTCCCATTTTTCTCCCTTCCTGTGTGTTTCTGCTCTTGCTCTGTTCTCGGCCCTCTGTTCTCAGTTGCTGGTTTTGCCCCTTTTTCCTTTTGTGCCTCTCTTGCATATTTTCTGGTGCTCTATCATCTCTGTTCTTTGTCTTTTCTTTTCTCTGTCTTTTCATTTTGCCTATCTTTGTTCTGTGTCCTCTTTGGTGTCTCCCTGTTCTTTGTCTTCTCTTTTTCCTTGTTCTTTCTTTTCCTCTGTCTGTCTCTTTTTATGATTCTCTTTTATCTTCGTTGTGTTCTGAGTAGGTTTGTCTTGATCTTTGTCTTTGCGGAGAACGTGCTCAAATGAAGACAAAACACGCCATTCAAACAGGAATTGCTTATTAATTATAACATGGACACACAGCCGAAATCCAAGCCTCCCACAAAGCTGGAAAACCAAATCACAGGTGTTTGTAGGCCAGCACATATTTTTCTGGTCATCTGAGCTCCACGTAGGGCCCTGTGGTTGAGCACCAGCACTTAAACGACGTCCTAACGCACTCCCTTCTGGCTGGCAATAAGTCCATCCTAGCCTTTATCACTGACCCATTGATATTTGGGTGCAAACTAACCAAAGTGAGGTATCTGGTTATGCAGCAGCAATGAGTAAAGATGTGTATTTTGATCTCCACTATGGAATCCACACGATCTCCATGTCCCAAGTGTGCCTTTTCCTCCTGTGGTGGTGGGGTTATAATTTACTGCAGATGTCTTTGACCTACATCATCAGCTCAAAGTTATCAGTTGCTGCTAGAAGGAATGTTTTAATTTACTAACCAGCTCAGCTGGGAATGGGTATCAGCTACAGCCATGTGAAAGACAGAATTTCTTGGTACACTCTGTGCACAGTCACAAGTTATTGTTGTTAATTCTTTCATATTTACAAAACAAAACATCTGAAAAATGTGGAAACAAGAAAATCATAGGCAGTGTTATTTGGCTAAAAATGTTCTATTTGGTTGGTCCCCAAATAAATCTTTTTTGTGCTCTCTTTGAGCTTTGAAAAGATCAGTATGATTTCAAAGTTGAAGCTCAAAAAGAAAAAGTTCACATAAAAAAAGTTTAGCTTTTTGTTCATTTTCTTACCCATTTCTCCCCTCTATTAATTCAGTGAAATCTCTGCAACTACAGTATTTGATTAATCCTCATTAAAGTCTTGGCTGAAAAACAAAGCCCAGATCTTGGAGGTTGCCCTGTTGCTGCTATTCACCTTCTCTGTTTTCGCTTTCTCTATTTCTTTGTCCGCAGGAGGGCTGTGAGAGCTGCCTTGTGTTGTCAAACTGCAAAATAGATGAGGTGGGTGAAGCTTCTCAGGGTAGAGAGGCTGGGTGCTCCTGGGAACCCCATTGCTGCCCGTGCTAGGTCACCATGTCTTGGAGGCTCAGGGGACCCTGCCTGCACCATCTGCCCCCACCAGCCTTTTCAGGCTGCTTTGCTTTGCCCTTAACTTCGCTGTTAAATTGTCACTTTCCTGGCCAGGCTGTAGTATATAAATAGAAATCTCATATCTTCTACCTGCTGCGCTCTGGGGAAGCCCCAGAACACCCAGCACATCACCTATCTCTGCAAACTGGCTATAGGACCCGGCCACAATATTGCAGCAAATAACCTGGGTCTTATGTGAATTGCCCTGAATCTGGGAAATGCTGCAGCTTCCCCAGAGGCTGCAAATCGAGTTGAGCCCAGGTTGGGCTTTTTTTGCTGCTTGCACCTCATTGCTGTTGCTACCAACATCTTTCACTGTGGTGGTGAATGCAGAAGAGGGACGGGTTTCTTCCCGCCTCTTCCCATCATGGCATGGGTGTCGCTGGAAGCCAGGATGCTTCCCTGCCTGGTGAGTGCATCTTTGAGATAACACAGGTGATCTCCCAATCTGCATAAATATACACGAATTGCAGGTTTCCTGAGCTAGATATTTTTTGTCTTAATAACATTGATTTAAATTATACTTAAATATTAATAAAGCTATTTAAGACCAGGCCGTTTAGGCCAAATGTACATTTAAATTTCCCTTCTATTTCCCCCTCTTTTTAAATCCTCCTCCTTCAGTTTATTCCCTGCGGGAGGGTTTGGGTCCTGAACTCATTGTGCAATCTTCAAACACATAATAAGAATTAATCACCATTAGTCCTCTATTTTAACAGCTGCTTCCTACCCCCCGAACCAGTACAGCTGCAAACTTCCCTCCCTCTGCCGACACCATAATCCCATTACAGCTGCAAACATCCACACGTAAAAGAGCAGGTTTAAGCTCCATTTGAAACAACTCACATTGCTTAATTGCTCAGGTCTGTATCGGAAGCGGGTGATGCAGCTCCTGGCCCGTGGGAGCAGGAGCATCATCCTTCCCAAGCATGAAGCCACCGCACTGCCCATGCTCCACTCCACCGTAAGAGGCTGCAAATCCCACCTTGAGCACAAGCCCTGTCAGTTGCATCAACCAGCATTTACTTCTTAATATTTATAAGAAAACAAGTATGATTTATTATTTATTCGTCTTTGTCTAACTTCAATAATTAGAAGAGATTTGTGTTCTCATGGAAATTTCCCTTTTTCTTCTCAGTTGTGGTCTTTTTTGTGCTTTTTCTAATATCTGCCCTTAGTTTGCGATGATTTTATTTCTTTACTTTTTAACATTAAGGTTTGAGATTGATAATTATTTTGCTTAATAGTAAATTTCACTGCAACTTGCCCAGAGGGATACGAAATAAAAGGTATTTAAAAATCTACCATGTTAGAAAAGTAAAATAATTTCAGCTAATGAGATTATCAAGGGTAATCGGTTTACAAAAGCCCATTATGAGACAGATTCATTGATGTCTTAAAACAGAAAAAGAGAATCCTATTTATTTTTTGAAGTGGTGTAAAATAAATTGCTTTTCAGCCTTTAAAAGGCTGGTTTTCATATTTGTTTTTGAAATGTGATGATTTCTGTAGCCCCATCTGCTGTTCACTTTCAGAAGTATCCAAAGGAAGATTTGGTGGAACACACCTCTTTCTGTTGAAAATTGGTGATAGGGTGAGACCTGACCTGTGGATTTGACTTGGGATGATAAGTAAGGACTATCTCTTTCAGAATTTGTGGGAAGAAGTTGAAGGAGAGCAATGGAAGATCCTATCTCTATTCAACCTTGACTGAGGTTGTATTTTTGGTGAGAAAGATCACTTCTGCAGAAGGGAGGAAGAGGAGGAGGAAGAGAATCAAGAGAAAGAGGAGAAGAAAGAGGAAAAGGAGAAGGAATAAGGAGGAAGAGAGGTGATGGGCAGAGTGACCATGGAGGCCCTACTAACACAGCTTCTTCCAAATCTTAGCAAACCCCAAGGCTCCAAAAAGAGAAATGGGATGGCATATTCGAGGAGAAGACAGGTAACTGCAATGTCTACAGCTCTGCAGGGTACAGAAAAGGGTCATTTTAGATTATGGAAGTTTATTGAGACATTTTCCTTCCATTTTCCCCTGAACCTCCCAAAAGGCATGTGTTAGACTTGGGCTTTGTCGGCTCACAGAAGTAGAAGGGTTGACTTAGCTTCAGAAAGATGCTCCAACACTATCACAGTCTTATAACATCTGAGGCAAACTATATGGCTAGCTTTTATAAATATGCAACAGCAAAATGATTAATTTGTTTGTTACATGCATTAAAATGTATTTGTATAAAGCTGCAATCATGGAAAAAATGCTATAACAATGTCTATTTTATCCAATGTAATTTATTGTTTTGACTACACATGTGCAGCTACAGGAGTGTGCCTGGAGGGACTGGTAGATGGAATCTCTCCCAAGATCTTCCTTTTGCTTTGCAACGATGAGGAAGGTGACTCTTCAGTAAGTTACACAAAATTATTTCAGACTTGTCTAAATAATATACATGTTCTGTCTGCCTTTGATTGAATGATGAATTGCATTTGGTGTGATCAGCCAACATGCACGCATGGCAGCAGCTGGAACAGTTTGTACTGTCCTTGGATCCCCCAGGCTGATTCTACATCTCCCATGGCTTTGTCTCTCTGTTGCAGTGTGGTCCTCCAGCAGTCCCTCCATTGAAGGCCAGGTCTTGGCTTGCCCACTGACGATGGCAGTGGGGGAATACAGGATAAGCCTATCAAGTAGCACATCTGCATTGCCAAATCCTTTGTCTGTGTCTGCCTTGCACATGAGGACCTTTGTTCCCCCCCGCAGATGTGGCCCTTGTAAGGTCCCTTCTCCTGCAGCTCCATCTGCTTCTTACATAGTTCCCTCTTTTCTTCTTTTAATATTTAGCAGAAAATAACCCTGCAATATGAGCTTTATTAAAGCAGCAGGTCAGATTAAAAAATGCCCTATGTGTTTACCAAGGTTTGGGGGGGAAAGGCTGGAGTAATTAATTTCCAATAATACCTGGCATTTCCAGAACTCCTTACATCCCTAGATCACCAAACAGTTTACAGACATTAATTAATTAAAACATTATGATGTCCCAGTGTGGGGCCATTGCCTGTGAACCTGACTCAGACAAACTCCCCCCAATTCCCTGGACAGCCCAGTGGTATCCACTCCTCTGCCTGCACTAGGGCTATTCCTCTGAGTAAATACAGTTCAGCTTTCCTAAGATTTTCATTGTGTGGCCCTATGTAAATATTTTCCAATAAGTTCGATTATTTCTCTTTTATTCTCTGTCAGAAAAACTCCAGATACCTCAGTAATAAAATTTCCAGCACATGTTTACATGGGGGCAGTTTGGATGATTAGTTTCTGATTCAGCTGCCCATTAAAGCATCCTTATTCCTGGAAACTCCCTTTGCAGGCTGGGAGCTGGACATGCGTTTCAAGCTTTGATTCTGGGGTGAGTTGAGCATTTTTGACAGGATAGTAAATTGCATGGGAAAAGAAGGGGTGTTTCATGTGCCCAAGAGGGGGGTGCAAATAACGTCACACTCCTGGAATTCCCCCGTGAAGTATAAGTTCAGTGAAGTCTTCTGAAAGCTGTAGATTATACAAACTTTCTCCACTCCGATGATTTGATTCATGAACGTGTAAATAGGTAGATAGATAGATCCATCACGGGAATCCCTGGGGAACAATGAAATGGTGTTTGTGATTGGAAAAATATTATAAAAGAGCTCACGTATAGCCAATAGTTAGGCAGTTTTGTGCAGCCAAGATAAATAGAAAAGGAATGACATCTCCTGATCACATTTTTAAAGGACATTGGAAGTTACCAAAGCAGGAGAAATTGATGTCCTGCAGTGATGAGCTACAGTCTTGTGTGATATTGTTACAAGCTGGGCATCCATTGTGCCCTGATCCTCCCACCCCCACTGCCCCAGGTCTTTGGGATAATGCTGAGGCATCGTATCCATGGGGAATGGCTTTACCTGGATGTTTTGACCTGATTCTTTTGCCAAATTGGTCATAACATGTGCCTGCTCATTGCAGGGGTTTGGACTACATGAGCTTTGAAGGTCCCTTCCAACGCAAACTATTCTATGGTTCTGTGATATGAGTGCTTTTGCTTGCCCTAAGGCCTTCCAGTTCTGTTGGGATATTCAGAAGCAGTATGTGTTTGTACTGGAAGAGCAAAAAAAAACCCCAACTTTTTTTATAGTTTGTTGCTGGATTTGCTATTTTCAAATAACCCAAATGAAAACCAGTTTCCAAATGGAAAGTCCCCTTCATCACCTATGGCTGGACCAGTATCTAGCCATTGGTTTGCCTGGTTAGTTGGCCAGCTCCAATTTTCATTTATTCCACTTTCAAGCCATGGTGGAGAAGAAGGGTTGGATTTGGGCAGGAGGCACAGTGCATAGGAAACCACTTTCTACATCATGTCATGAGCCATTTATGCCACCCAGCACCTCAGCCTGTGCATTCATAAGGCTGGAAACGGAAAAGTCAGGGTGTACTCAGGAATGTGATGCGCATGGAGGAACTTCTAGTTTGGGGAGGAGGGAGCCTGTAATGCTTCCCTCCTCCCTGTTTGTTTACCCTATCGCAAGTGCATCTTTGGGGAACACTGTGACTTCCAGATATGAGAAGAAATTCTTAAGTAAACACAAGTGACATTTGGCATATAAATAAGTTAGGGAATACTCTTGCACAAGCAGTGCAGGTCAACAGTGATCTTTTACCTCCTGTTTTAAAACCAGCTGCTTTAGAAATGTAAAAGCACAAGTGTTTGTGGAAAGGGCAGTGGAGGGAAAGGAGCTGCTGCTGGTCCGGAGCGACCGGCTTCAGGCTCCAGCTCTTCTGGTTCTGGCATAATCCGTGGTGTGTCAAATGAGTTTCTCCACAACTTACTTTCTTTTTTTTTACCCTCCCCTTTTCTTCCCCCTTTTATTATTTTCCTCTTTTTTCCTCTTTTTCCCCCCTCTTTATTTTTTTTCCACATGATTAATGTATAGCAAGTCCCTTCAGAGAATAAATAGTGATTTGAAATAGTCCAGTAAACAAATAACCGGGGAACAGGCATGCAGCCTGTATATATATACATCCATAAAATGCACTGCATACACACATGCGCACCCGCTGTCTTATTGTGTAGGTAAGCTAAGGGGATTTACCTCCTTTTTAATATTTTTGAAGACTGCTTTATGATCCTGTTGACCTGCTATTAGCAAAAGCTTAGCTTTCAACAAAGGTAATTAAATTACAAAATCACTGCTGCAATCATCAAACTACTCATAAAACAAGAAATGAAAAAAAGAGGGGAAAAAAAATACCCTGAAATAAAAATCTTGCAGGCTTCTCCTTGTGTAATATTGCTCCCTGATGTTAATTACATTTAAATGGGAGAGTACTATTTTGGTATCATTCATACGCCTCCAAAAGTACTTTCCAGTTTATCATACCTGTCAACCCCAGTGCATCACAGGCTAATACTTTATTAAGAAAAAAATCATTAGGGAGCTGCTGATCCCATTTAAGTACATTGGGCAGAATGTAAGACTAATTAAAAAGCATATTTTTACATTATTAATTTCTGCGTTTCACACTTAATGAATGTGAAATGACAGGGCTACTATTTTTATATTCAGGCTCTCTGGGCTCTTCAGCCAGGGGAATTAAATTCTGGGGATTTTTTGCAAAGATGCTTCTTGGGAGATTTGTTTCCAAGAACAGCTAAGCTTTTTTAGCTGTGCCTTTTCCTGGGAAATTATACCAAAGCATATTACAGCCACTTAAAAAGAGTAGTTAAATAGATGTTGTGTTGGGGTTGGTTGGCTGGTTGTGTTGTTTTTTTTCATCACACTGCTATAAAAGTATTTTAGATGAGGTATAAAATATGGTTTTTAAATGATATTATGATTTGCAAACATTAAAAAATAATTGCGGTGGAGTTGAGAGAGAGCGAAAACATCTAATCTTTATTGTGTAAGACAATGTGATAAAATATTTTACAGCCAAAAGCTCATTTTGCATCTGGAAAATTGTGTGAACTGATGGGGGGGAAGAAAAAAATCTCATTAAAACTAAAGGTTATTTTTAATATTCTTCAAACGAAGCAACACATTATAACTGCATTTTTCCTCCCCCCCCCCCCCATTTATTACATGAGACAATTGTACGAATGCCTGATGTTCTATTTAAATAGAGACATAAAATGACAGAGACCGGGTGACGAGGCAGCCTAATCGGAATTTACACCAGCTTTTCAAGAGCACTAGCCCTGGGAAGGGTGGTGTGTCTGTGAGGTTCAGTTGCAGCGTTCCAGCCGTTATTAAGCATTAGGTGTTGCATTACTGAAAGCTTTGCCGGGTGCCGGCTGGCACCGCGGTCCCCGCGAGCACGCCACGGCACTGCTCACTTTTATAGGGCTCTGCAAGGAGGAGTGGAGAAAAGCACTCTCTCTTTTCTTTTCTCCCCCCTCCAAATGTGCTTACAATTACCTCTCTGTATTTTTATTGTCTTTTTGCTAACCACAAAACTCACACTGGAGGCAAAGCTTAACGGCTGAGGCTTTCCTCATGTAAATATTAGGAAATTACATTTGTACAAACTGCGCGGCTTTGTAAAGGGGGCTGGAGCGACTCCAACACAAATTAATCAGGATAAAGTTGCTCTATGTTCAACATGACCATAGTTTATTTTCTTAAAGTATTAATTTGTCAACAGCTTTCCTGCCTCGCTGTGACTCATGTGGATGGCATTGAGGGAAGACACAGATGCAATCTTGCTGCTCTACCTTGCGGTTTGAGGGACCAGCTCGAGTTAATCAAAATATAATTGTTTTTAATTCCTCAATATTTGTTTTCATACAAAAGTCAAATGGCTGAAACATGAATATGAACCTGTGTTTAAATATTGTCTTCCTTTGAGAGGAAAAAATAGCATGAAGCTATTTTAACTGTTTGCTAAACAATTTTTACTCTCAAGTCCTTCCCTCCTCCACTGTCTCCCCCCCTCAGCCCCAAAATAAATAAATAAGCTCTGGCAATAGCTTTTCAGCTGGTGTCCTTTGCTTTTTTCCCTCCTCAGTCATCTCCAGTGCTGAAAGCAGTGCTTTCTAGCACGTCTCTCCTCATCCTTCTGCCTTCGCTCGCTGCTTATTATATTGCACTATTTTTAATTATATCTTGATTTTCTTGAAATTATCATTTGTTGTTCTGTTTCTGGAATGCAAACGTGAGCGTAATGGGATCTATTTGTCAGAGTTGCCAAAACAAATTAAGGGGAGCGTTTGGCTCTTCCTCTGCCAAATGTTTTAGTGTTTTTCCGTGAAAGCAAATCTTATTTCTAACTGTATATTAAACCTTAAGTAAATAATGCAGTCTGTCAGAAGCAAATTCTATTGTCAGATCGGTAACTGTTCCCAGCCTTTGCGCTGGTACCTGCCCTGGGCTGTGCCCAGGAAGAATCAGGGTAACGATGGAATATTACTAATTTTAATTTATCTTTTGCAGAAATCCCTAACTTTTTCCCACACGCTGGATGTGGCCCCCATAAATATGGGGCATTTGTTGTGGCTGATCCATGGATGCCCAGGTAGGAGAGGAGGCTCTTGGATAATAGCATCACATAGGGCTGGAAAAACGACCAGCTTAAGGCACTGAGATTTGTTAATTGTGGGGATATGGTCTCGCTACTTCTTTAGCATCTTTTATTAACATACATCCCCAAATAATATTGACACTCTTCTTGTTTTATTAGTACACGTTTACCTTGTTCATGGTTTTATTATTCAAGAATGCAGTTGTTGCCAAGTATTAATCAATATATTATGCTGCTCAGTTGGGCAAGCTGTACAAAAACATAGTGCCCCTAGGGTTAATACAGTCAAGAACTAGAAAAGTGTTTCAGACATGTACACAACATGTGGTTTACTATTATCATTAAATGAGGTGAACTGGGACTCTATACATATGGATTTTGAATTGCATAAATTTTGATTGATATCATTTGAAGACTGAGACCCTGAAAGGCTAGATTTTGTGAAAGACGATACACAGGCCAGCTATTACCACATACAATAATACCAGGAAAAATATCTGAAATGAGCAAGGCAGCTGGCTTTTAAATAGCTAAAACATAACATCAATACTTATTTTGAATAATGGAAAAAAGAGGTAAAAGATGTTGACCTCTGCCTGACAATAACATGTTCCAAAAGTAGAACTGGTCCCAGGAGAAAACCCCCTGCTCAACAGTAGCGACTAAGAAATTTTTTTCTTTCTCTCTCTTTTTCTTTCCTTCTTGTTTTTGCTGCTTTTAATTCTGATTTTTTTCCTTCTTTTTTTTTTCTTGTTTTTGTAGATTTTTCTCCATTTCCCTCCCTCCCTGGAAAAGGTAAATGGGCTTTTGAACATTGAGCCTCTTGCAGAAAACTGCCAGCAGAGAAAAAAAACCAAAACCAAGAATTTTTTTTTGCAAATTCAGGAAACACTTGAGAGGTAAAACCAACATCCTGAGACAGGAGACAAGGCCAGCTTTTGACACCGGCCTGGACCTGCGAGGCCGAAGAAAACCTGGAGCCAGGAAGCGGCCGCCGTCGGGGTCACGCCGCCGGGGACCCCACTCCTTGCCGTGCTCCGCAGGCCCGCCCAGCCTTTTCATGGGAAATTTGCTGGAAATTTGCTGATCTGCATTAAACATTTATTGGAATGGGGGAGAAGTGGAAGAAGAGCCTTCCCTTCACTTCTTGTGGTTCGTGTGGTGTTAAGTGGGGGATTATAATGTATGCGGGTACTTGGAGACCCTGCATCCATGTTTTATCCACTGTGTGATACACACGGAAAATTATGGATACTTCACTCTAGCAGATCCCTTCAATTTGCTTGTATTTGTTAAAACTTTGGAGAGATCACCGAATGCTTAATGCTTCATTTATGATTTATGCACCATAAATGTATTAGAACATTAACCATATTTCTGCTATGGCATACTTGAATCCTCCTGGGGAAAAGCCGGAGTGTTTCTCAGGCTGCTACTCCGGCTTCCCCGAGGAGCGAGATTATTTGTGCTGTGTTACACCTCCAAGTGTTGATTAGGCCTCGGTGTTACCCTGACAGAAGTGTCGTGTGGTGCTTCTCTTTAATGGGGTAATAAGCTATATCAACCGCATGAAGGAAATGTTCCTTTTCAAGTCGGGAACGGCAAAAAAAGTTGGTGTGTGAACACAGCAAAAGGCTCCATCCCCTCCACCCAAGTGGCAGGGCCGAGCTCCAAATACCCTCTGCTAATCAAAAACTGTTGGCCACAGCACTTGGGTGGCTCAGGCAAATTTATAATCCGGGTTTGAACTCTCTAATATATTAAATGGTCACACATCGCCCAATGCCGAGCTCAGCTTTTAACCGCCTCGCAGCCTGACAGCTTCGCAGGCTCCAAAAAGCGGTTGTTAATTGGAAAGCAGGAAGGTTAAAAAATAGACAAACTAGTTTTCTGGCTTGGGTTTGACAGGGGGGGTTATTTATGAGGGTATCTTTTTTTTTTTTAGGGTTTTTTCCTCCTTTTTTTTATCCCCTCTTTTTTTTGTGTGATGGGGTGGAGGGGTGGGGACGGTCTGGAGGGTTTCTTAGTGGTTGGGAAGCTTCACATTTTTCAGTAAGCATTATTGGGTAACAATTGGTGCAAACATTATGGAGGGGGAAAGGCACATAAATCAAGAAATAAAAAAATAGTTTCTGCACATTTTCAAAAAACACGTTGTGCTCTCTGAGGTCCTTTTCATTTTAACCAAATCAGGAGGAACTTGTCCTCACAGCGGCAAGGCAGATGGAACAATAAATCACAGGAACCATTGACTGCCTGCAGTGTACTCTCCGCAGCTGTCACTTTTTTGTCTCTTTGGTTTTAGCTGACATGGTTTGAGGTCCACTGTGAACCAATCTGGACTTTTTTTTTACCGTCATATCCATCAAAACGACCAGTAGCCATCAACCTACTGCAGCGATCGATTCGTTTGCTTATTCTTACGCATAAGCCAATACTCAGCTCTCTAGGTGAGGCTTGGGAGAAGCACCTCATTTTAGCTTTTTTTCCCCCCTCTTTCTTTCTTTCTTTCCTTCTTTTTTTTTTTTTTCCTCCCTTTTGCCTCCAGCTACAGCTGTGATTTTCTGAGCAGTCTTGGCTAACGTTATTAAAGTTGCATCATGATAGATATAGAGCGGAGCAGATAACGGCTTCCACGCACAACAACAGTGGACCCGCGAACAACCGTGGGGTTTTTGCTGTTGTTGTCAGTGTTGCTTTTCAGGTGTAGCGAGACGCTTGCTAAGCTCAGAGTTTCCAACTCATTGCTTATTTTGCAAAGTAAACAAGCAAATGTTATGTGCATAACCTTAGCTGTCTCTGCAAAGGTCAGTGCCTGGCTGCTGATTTCTTTTCCTGCCTTTTGGTGGCACTCTGATGCCAGCGATTACTTCTGGCGTGTTTTGGAAACAAGACGTCCTTTCTTAACAAAAGACTCAATCTACAAAAGGCTGCAAAACAACAAAAAATAAATTGATTAAATTTGAACCGGAGTATGAAAGTTTACTTGGGTGGATAAAATTGCCCGGTAAGTGCTAAGTAGGAGCTCACCCATCGCGCGGGTAGAAGGGCTGTGCTCGGCACATGCGGGACTGTGCTGAAGGCTGTTAAAATGGGGGGATCCCTCCACAACCAAACAATACCTATGGATGTGTATAGATGGAATTGTACATCAGATTAGGTGTTTTTGGTTCATGACCCAAAATGTTGCAAAGTGCCTTTTGCATTTTATAGAAGTCCAGTCTCCAAAGCACCCTCTGTCACAGATATTAGGGACTGAACTTCAGATCACATTTTGGAGAACAGTTTGTTTCTGTTATATAAATTGGAGATGTGTAGATAATACATGTAGCAATGCTTTTTTCCTAATGTCAAAAATACCTGCTCACTTTAAAAACCTTCAGTTAGGTCAAGTTAAATTTATTATATATAATCTTTTTTATAGCTGAACTCCATGATTTTGACTTGAGGTGACAACTGAAAAGCACCAGAAACCCTTGGAATTTCAGATCTATATATTACTATAAAGGAAGAAAATAAAGTTCCACTAGTAGAAGGTGGGTAATTGCATTTACCAAATATACATAGCTTAAAAACCACAACCCCTGCAACATTTACCTTAAAAAAAGTCAAGACAGCAGAAGTTTTCCTTTGTATCTATAGAACAAACATCCCTGGGATTTGTAATAAAAACCCAGTTATGAGATCCGGGGTCCCTCCTGTTAGCAAGGATATTTTAGCAGAATATTGAAATATTGCCATGCTGGAGAGAAGTTATTTAAGGACCCTACTGGAGCTGATGCAAAGGCAGATTCTGCTGAGACTGTTTTCCTCCCTGCAAACCTTTGATGGGTGCGTGTCCTGAACATATTCCTCTTTAGAGAGATGCAACAAATAACGAGCTGCAGTCAAAGCCAGCTCCGCTTCATGATGAATTTCAAGGAGCGTGACCAATAATCCTTCTACTTCTCTTAAAAATCCTATGGAAGTGCTAAACCAGTTCCAATCCAACTGAAAGCAAACTGTGGGCGGGGGGAGGTGAGGGGGGAAGTGTCACAAAAAAAAGCCATCTGTCTGAGAGCAACCCAAGAATCCTAAGTCCACCCAAGTTGTTATTGCATGTTTTTCTGTGCTGCTAATGGATTGCATATTGTTGAAAATATGAATTACAGAATAAATCAGAAGACAGTGGCAATTTTGAGTCCAATTCTGCTTTTGGCTACAGTGAAATGATCATCCTGATTCTGTTTGCAGCTATTGGGGTGCACATCAGAATAATTATTCAATGCAATAGTCAGAGCCTGGCAATCTGAGTTATCTCAATTCAGTAATTGCTGGGGGAGCGAGGCTGAGGGCCAGATCAGTTTAGACTGTGGATTTTCACAAGCCTTTCCACCCTGCTCTTAACTCTGTGACTTACGCTCCGCAGTACGACACACACGTCTTAAATATACCTTTCAAAATGTCTTGCACTGGGGACATGCCAAACATCGCTTGCTCCCTTTAGGGGAGACATGAGGAGTTACAAACCGTGAGCCCTATGCCAGAGCTGTTGCCTAGAAAATATTCCCAATTGAAGTGAGTCAGAGTTTTGGCTGGAGAGGGAAAGCAGGATAAGAGGGCCCTGCGTTACAACAGTTATGCAGGAATAAGGAATTTCACTGTGACTACCCTGCCAGCAAAACCTGTATATATATAATAGCAGCTAACAGCATAGTGCATGGGAAAAGAAGGCCAATAATTTGGCAGTGTTCTTATTTCCAAAAGAATTCCAGTGCTGGGAGAAGTGAGGAGCTTTGTTAAAAAGGACAGTCATTAATATGCCTAATGGTGACTTTTCTCCAGTTCCTACCAAACGGTCTCTAATACAATTCCACATTAAAGCCAAGAAGCAATTCTGCCAATTTCCTAATTATCTTTATGTAAAAATCTCACTGCGGTGGATACTTAATAAAAGAAGAGAAGAAAAAGAGAAAAAGAAAAGACTCTGCATGAACATGAAACTTTGTTCATCACTTGCATACTAAACAGTGCAGGTTTAACGTCCCGCACATCAGTAACGGGGCTGATGTGTGGGGTTTGATATGAGCTCCCAGCCATTCCCGAGATGCTCATGTGCTCCATCCTGGCAGGATCGAGCCCGCAGGCGCTGCGGAACGGGGTCCTGCTGCTGACGCTGCTGCTTGGTGTTATTTTCCAAGAGGAAATATTTCGGGTCTGCCCTAACATTAGTGCAGAGGATCACTCCAGCTGCATTCCCCACTGACTGGAGTCTGTTTGATGAGTAATTAGGAGACCTTCTCTTTAGTTTGTTTGACATATTTTACAAAACATGTAAATCTGTTACAAAAATTGCTTGTTCATTGAAAAGACAGCATTCCTAAATGAAGCAGGGTATCTACTAAATGGATCTAATTTCAGGGGTTTTTTTTCCTATTACAACTTCAAACACAATGGGCTCTCTTTGCCTTAAAAAGGATTTTTGTTGTTGTTGTTTCTGTTGAGAAGTAATTATTCTGTTTCTGCATCTGTGTAGCTTCACTCAGAGCTCATACAGAGAAAAATCTCTGTAATACTTGGAGATAAACATATCTAGACAGACAGATATCCATGTGTGTACTGAAGTTTGTGTTTTACACCCACAAGTCAGAACTGGTATTGTTAACCACTTACTGGAAAGCAATGAGCACAGTCCTGGCTCCTCTGCCCACATCAAAGAGGAACACTTTTTATTTTCCATTAAGACATCTTTAGCAAAGAAACCTCACAGAAAAAGATAAATAAGCCTCAAATATTTCAGCACCCATTCTCTCCTTTTCTGAAACACACTTTGAAGATCATCTGCTGCTTCAGATTGTGTGATTCAAGCTGGTGATTTAATTTTCCTAAATGCAACAGCATCGTGTAAATAGAAAGTTAAATTTGTATTGGCTTTAAACCATATCAAGGGTTTTTTTAATGCAAATATGATTTTCTTCCCTTCAGCTCTCTATCTGCACAAAGAGAAGTGACACCACTGAGCATCTTTAATTTCAGTTCAAGTTGCTACTTGCAGCATTGAAAAAAATAAATACTGTTATTAATTTATTTAGTGTTAAAAAAGAACTTTGCTATTTAAAGCAAAGCAATCCTACTGACCCAAAGGTTAAAGTTGTGCCTGAAAAAGCAGTGCTATAATAAGGCTATGCTAGCTAAGATTAAAATCCTTTTGTACTTTCAGATGTAAGTGCAGGGATAATTTAAAAGCCCCACACTTTTCCAGTCAGCTCTGCTTACTGCTTCAGGCTGAGCATTTTGTTTTCCCTTGTTTTTTCCTTTTCCAGTGAACACTCAATTGCTAATTTTGGGGAAGCATCTCGTTTATCTGAGCCTGCTTCTTCCCGAGACTTTTTCCTGCTGGAGAATTAATACATGGCACATCAATAGGTTGCAAATTATAGAAAGGCTGTGTTTAACTTGCAGCCGGATTGCCATTGTCGTGAGGGTCTGCGTCTTTTAGCTAAACTGCCTTCTTCTTGAGGAGTTTCAGATGTCTGTAATTGCTGCTCCTTTCAGCACAGCTTAAGGTATCAATATCAACTCAATTTGAATATCATAAGTGGGAAGTTGCTCTAAGCAAAACAAAAACATGTCAGTTGCCCAGGTGACATTTTGTAGCAAACAAGGAAATCACAACTCCAGGAAGTGTTGTATTTTATGCCAACAACAATATGACAGTTTTCTCTGTAAAGAAAACATGACACTTTTCCAAATATCAGAGGATGCCTCTGCTGCTCAAGGGATTCCTGTACTGTCACTGAAATGGAAGGTCACAGGCTGGTTTCATGATTTCTATAGTTTCAAAATGTTGTGGCGGAGCGTTTGCACGCTAAATGCTGTAGGCTAAGGGAAATCTTTCCCTTCATCTCTGAAAGGAGTGACAGGAGGAAAAAGGTCCTGCTTTGACAGCACTAACCTCTAGGTTTAGAGGTTCTGCCCCAAGCAACTCTGAAGTAAAATTACCTATGTTAATGTGTTGTCCTCGCTGTCATCCAGGCTCACGTGTGCAAGGGTGCATGAGCATGCAAAGCAGAGTCCAAGGGTTCGTACACCACAAGCCGAGGAGGGGTGGCAAACACTCATGTCCCCTTTTTACCTGGCCTTAGCTGTCATAACGACTGCAAAGTTTCTGCAAACAATTTCTTTTAAGAGGTGGGGTTTCCTGTTGGACTTCAGGAAGGCAGGAACCTACCTGCTATGCTAGTACCGAATTCTCGAAGTTTTAATAAACAGGCTTTTGCATGAAGCCAGAAAAAAGTACTAACTTCAAGGCTATGGACAGGATCAAAACACATTTGTTTCCAGCCTTCCTCCTTTTTTTATTCTTCCCTCTCCCCCTTAAAAAAAGCACACCTTAGTCTATAGATTATGTACTTCCTGCTGCCCTTTTTATAAGCAATAAGAATTTAATAACTGAGGGCAACTCTATAGTAATATTTATATGGGTCAAGTGGCTTAAAAGTATGCAATAAATGTAAAGTTATGAACCACATTGCCCCTTTTTAAATAATGCAGCTAGCACCAAGATATTATGTTTCATATTCTGGAAAAAGGTGTTTTAGCCTAGGCTTTAAGAGTACACCAGACATGAAAAGTTATACTGATCCCCTAATAAAGTCACTGCCTGCTTAATATGGTGTGTTATGTAGAGCTCCAGATCTTAATAGCAGACCACAGCAAGAACGTCCCAGATGATATCAACAAAACCTTAGCTTTCTCATTAGCAATCAGCAAATTCTCCTGGTGTCTGCTGGTTTCAAATAAGGGCAAGTGCCTCTATTCCTAGTGTGAAGCCCAATAGGATAATAGAAATAATGTAGCCTAATCAGCAGCGAACACATGAGATCCCCCCATCAGAGCAGGCTGCACTGGGATGGTGACTCCCCTTCAGCAGCTTGTAACAGGCTTCACGGACCTGAGGAGCAGCACTGAGGGAGGGAGAGCAGAAAAATCCACCTTGCACAGCTCCTTGTGTGGTTCCACCATCACCTCTCTGTGAAAGAACAGCTTATTTTTCACAGAGAAAAGGGGTTTAAGGATACTGGTATAAAAATAAACATTAAAAAGTCTTGTAGTCATCACTTTGAAAATACAAAGAACTGCTGCTTGTGCTGCCTGTGTCTATAAATACACGTCTGTGAGTGGGGAGGGGGGACCTCAGATTGGTTTGATTTGATCTTGTCAACCCGTCTACTTCTTTGATAAATCAGATCAAATATTTGTCACCACGGCCCAAATGACCATTCCTTTGTTGGACAGCACAGCACTGCTATCTGCACACTCTCTGTACCTCAGCTGCTACCTGCATTATCCTTATTTTTTCTTATTGCTGTTAGATTTAAACCTGTTTTATGTTTGGACAATGCAGCATGTATTTGCAGCACAGTATTATTAAGTCTGGAGACGACCAACGCTGTTAGCCATTAGGATGAAAATGTGAAGGACACAAGATCATACTGCTCTCGCAGCCTAAATAATCTATGGCTATGCTTGGGGAAATGCAGAATAGCTTTAGATTTTGCAGTGATTGTATAATTGTAAGTTTTTTCCCCACATTTTCCCTTGTGATTTTTGTGTGTTCTTAGAATATCACCAATCCCTATTTAAAAACCATTTTTGCACTCTGGTTCAGTCCTGGTTAAAAATTGAAGCTGCGAATGTGGCTGATGCCATGCAAGGAAATGCAAGCTTAAACTGCAGCAGTGTAAACAAAAAAGTGTTTTAAGAGGTGCTTAACTGTTTTTTGAACCCTGATTAAGCCTAAGGTTACTCAGTGTTTATATGTGCATTTGCAGTGCACTGGGAAAATTCAGTGCTTAATAGTTCCTGTGCTGATCTTTTGTTAGTGCACTGGGCTGCGTTGCCTAAGAGCAGTGATTACTGGCCAGATTAAAACCCACAGAAACTCTTTCTTACCCTGAGTTTTATCCAACTTTATTCATATTGATGGGAAGCAGGGGTCTGTATATCTCTCATAGGTGAGATTCTTAAAACTGACACCACAAGTCAGTCCCTTGAGCTCTTATTTAGCTACTGGAATATGGAGCGGGATAGGTAGGGCTATTTTGTACACATTCAGCAAATTGAGGATAATCTACGTGTCTTCTCATGATTTAGGAGCCAAGCCTAAGGTTCTTGGGTCTGATTTTTTGATTTAATAAATGTGAGAGAGTGGATGGACAAGGACATTACCTGTGAAGGGCAAATAGCTCCGAAAAAAATGGGTAATAACAAAGGGGAATGAGGCAACAGCAGAAAGCCTCTTGCTCCCAACTTGGCTGGACTAGTTCGAATTCTGTGAATGACCTTGCAGAGTATTTTATTCTCCTAAAATAACATGCAGGTCAATATCAGTCCTTCTTGTGTAATAAAATGCAGTGATTGCTGACCAGGACATGTCCACAAAGGAGCCAGGAGAGTTGATCTGTGGGAGCGAGGAGGTTTTCACCAGCAGGGTCAGGAGATCCTGACAGTTCAGGATAGTCCATGGCAAAGAAAGACAAAGCATGTCAAGACAGACTGAAAAAAACCTAACTGATGGATGAGGGTGATGTTACCAAAGGGAAAACTCTGTTGGCAAATAAATGCATATTTACTAGAAGAAAACCTCTTGTTTATGAGAAGTGAGAGGTGAAATTGTAGACTACTGATGCTAAATTGCATGATTATTGTGCTCAACTGAGAGGGAAAAAAGGTCTCTGGGATAACGCTGGCTCCACAACACATAGACACCAGCTACCTGTACCTACAAGGAGGCTAGAAATTTAGGAGAAGGTTTCTGATATCAAAGAAGTGAGGCTGTGGAGCAGACTCCATATGTGGGTAATTATGTGAAAAACCACTAACGGCTCTTAAAGCAGACCCTGATGACAGGGGATTAGAGGACATGTCGTCTGTGAGAGAAAGGGCCTGGATGGGAAGAGCCAAAGAGCCTCATCCAGACCCAATTAACGGAAACACCCTGGAAATAGGGAGTAGTAAGGCACACCAAGCTCAGACTTTCTGAACTTCCATTTTATTTTACCTTTATTATTACAGCTTTAATCCATGCAATTTCCAGGGATGGGGGGCATCTGGGCTCAGCAACTGCATCTCTGCGCTGTGGGAGGGCACCTCGCAAGATGAACTGTAGTAGCAGGGACAGGGTTTGAGCTTGTATTTTACCAAAGAAAGAGGTTTTGGAGTTGTTTCAATAATGTTGGTATGCTACAGAAGAATTTAGAGAAAGAGGTGTAGAAGAAAGGGCAAAAGGAGGACTTACTCTGTTCTGGTAGAGTAGATATCAGGGGCAACCTCCTTAATGTGATGCCACCTCTCTGTATCTTACTCTATATCTTACATGTAGAAATGTATCTTATATTTCTACTTACACAGTAGAAACAGATTAAACCCAGGAAAGAAATAAAAAAGAGAGAAAACAGAGTATAGAAAGGGGAAAAAGAGAGTCTCCACTCTTGGTAAGATACAGTACTCTGAGCAGCCTGATCTAGTGGAAGGTGTCCTTGCCTGTGGCAGGAGGATGGAACTCTATGAGCTTTAATAACGATTCCAACCCAAACCATTCTAGGGTTCTATGATTCGACAACTCTGTAGGTACCCAGAAGTGGTTTCAGCACATATCACCACCCTGGTAACTTTGAGAAATTTTAAATTAACATCTTGTGGACACTTGTATATCCGTATTTCTAAGTCATCTGATTGCTTCGGGATGCAGATAACAAACCAGTACCTATTGACTGAGCTTTCAAGACATCAAAGTTGTCTTCCTCCAGCCTGGTACAGCACTTAAATAGTACTTATAAGGGCTGTGCCTAGGAAGCATCACTCACATCTTGGCTTTCACTGCATCCCACATGTGGGAACCCAAACCTTGGAGGCTTTAAAACCATTAGTAACTCGCTGATGTCTCTCTCTGTTTGTTCTACTTCACAAGGCACTTCCCCAGTTAATTTAGAACAAAGCTTTGGTGTTTATTTGGTTTCACAAAATGACACATTTTTTCCCCCAAGATTGCTGCAAAGGCTCGAAAAAGAGTATTTACATAAACAGGTTTCAACTTCATCAAGAACAGGTTGGGAAAGGAGGGCAAATCCAAGTGGAAGGTAAACAAAGCAAAGCATAAGGTGGAGTAGTTATCTTCCATTTAGGCTGCAAAACAAGTGCTTTGAATGTTTGAAGGGCTTGTGCCGCCCTGCAAGGGAGCCTCACGATTGCCAAAGCCACATAAAACTCAAAATAGGAAGAAGAAAGAGCAGTGGGAAGAGGTGGAAGAGCACAGTCTTAGGCTGGCATCAATGACAACCACAGCACAAGGCAGCGACTTGGTCCTGCAACTTCCCGCTGGAAGCCTTTGAAGCCTGTAAAGTATTAAACTTTCATTGTTAACATCCACTAGTGGACCTAGGGAGAATACCTGTAAAAGAGCTGGAAGCAAAGGGAGAAGGTGGCATTGCGATGTGAGTGCTGTTGATCTCCCGGTGTGATTCTGGGCATCTGCTGTGCCCATAACTTTACTTACTGCCTTTTTTCATCTGGGGGGAAAGGTGCCTCCTCAGCACTCATTGCGTGAGCCAAGGGGCGTCTTGCATGGACAGAAAGAAAAAGAATTACTTTATGGGAAGCGGATGGGTACAGTATGTAAATAAAAGCGAGTCGCATCCTCATTATGTGGGCTCTTTTGAATAAATGTTGGCCTTTAAGTGCCAGCTGTCACTCTATGCATGGCCTCCCTTCTTACAGCTAACCTCTCCGTCACCTCGCCTTGTCTCCCTAACTTGTCCTATTATGCAGTACCAAGCTGAGTCATTGTTTCAAGCAGGAGGTGACATGTTAATAGCTTAATAATAGTATAATCTCGCAAATAATAATATGCTGTCACACTGTCTGAAGCACAATGTTTACAGGAGAAGTGGTAATGTATGATGACAGTAATTTGAATAAAAATGAATTTACTGCTCTTGTCTCATTTGCAGTAAATTTTCGCATCTTTCATGCACAACTGGTGCTCCATGACCTCTTTCATTATTGTGTTCTCAGTGGCTGCTGCTTGCTTTAAAGTGAAAGGCAGGCAAATGAAACAGAAACCTGCAGCTTAATAACTGATTTCCAGAAAAGGAGTTCTGAAAATCTCCCTTCATTTGTTTACGGAGATGATCCAGTGTCAGGCAGGCTGTTTAATTACTGCAAGCTGGAGGTTCCGATTGAAAAGCAGGCACGAGCTGATATGATTATGTATTGACAATCTGCAAAATTATTGTCATTAAAATGTGTCAGAGGGAAAAAAGTGCCTGGAATACAGAGAGGAGTGTTTGGTTTGAAGTTAAAGTTTGCTCAGCTTTAAGGAGAAGACTTTTCTAAATGCTCTTGTTATTGTTTGCCGTGGAGAAGAGCAATTCTTTCTATTTGCCACAGAGAAAGCATCAAAAGCGATCCACTTTATTGGCTTTAGTTACTTATAAATGAATGTTGTTGATAGTGAGCTGGTAAAGCTTAAAAATGATCCCTGAATAGAGAAAATAACTGGTTGTGTTTCACATTGTGGGTGGTTTCCTAACTTATCCATGTGGTGTATCATAGAATTCTGCCATTTCTCTGCGTGCTATGGACCAGAAGTCCTGGTATTATTCTGACAGATAAATAGGGAATCTGCTCTAGATCAAAACTGCCGTTGGAAAATTTAAATTCCTAGGACATTTCTGCTTCACTAAAAGAAAAAACAAAGTTATTACGTGATGTGGTTCATTTGATGAAAAAGAAGAAAGTTTACAACTCACAACTGATATGCCTGGGCTAAATTTAGTTTGATGGAATGAGGACAACTAATTGAAACTTGCTGGGACTCAAAACACTGCACAGAACAAATCCTCCAAAACACTGCTATATTCTATCTAAATTTAAGAGAACATATAGAATTAAAAAGATGGGTTCTGCATGACCTAGTTCAGGGGTTGAAGTAATTATGACCACAGGTTACCTCTCTGTGTGTGCATATATAAATGCACTTGTATATTGCATATGTGTATATGCACGCATTTAGGTATTATATATATGCATTTATATATTTTATACATACATATATATAGGCCCTTGTTCCTGCAGAAACTGGGCTGCTGTTGGCCACTCTGAGTGTGTGCACAGGGAGACTGGGGCACCCACATTTCTTGGTAATAAATCATAAGAAAACACAAATTGTCATATTTCTGAAGCTGAGTTATTAAGAGGGGCAAAAATTTGCCTTTAGTGTCCTTTAAGTGCAATGTGCACACTTATGTTAAAGGTTGAGCTCTTTCCTTTCAGCTGATTTCAAAAATCTGAATCATTTTTTCCTAAATCAACATTGATTTAAGGAATTCAAACCAGTTTTCAAATCTACCTCACATTTTTATTTGCAACATGCAGGCTAGAGCCAGATCCCCTGGTAAATAGAAGGTATGCTATCTCCATTTATTTTATGCTTTATACAGTGAAATATGATAATAAATGGTGGGCATTAGGCGGCTGAAGGGCTGCCCAAGGACCTCCTCATTTTGGGTGCCAGGGAGCAGCACCCAGCTGCCCGTTGGGCCAAGGATGGGCTGTAGAAGCCATCATCTCCTGCTTTTCCTAATGTCTTCAGAGACGTTGCATATAGGAGGGAACTTCCAATCCTTATGTTAATATTTACCTTTCAAGGGTGGCATTCTGAGAAAAATACTCAGTAAAAGTGGATTGTAGAGAAATCATGTCTCCAGCTGCAGAAATCTGCTGTGAGGTTTCACAGTGTATGTGGCCCCGCATAGGCAAAAGACAGAACTTTGAGGATGTCACTCTGATATAGTTCTCTTTGAAACCAGGGGGAAACGTCGTCTCCATTAGGAAAGCGCAGGGGCAATGTGTTCAAATATGTGCTCAACTTCAAACCTCTCAGTAATTTCACTGAATCAAGCGTAGCGCTCTTTGCATGCCTCGAGTTAAGGACAGGGTTGATGGGTTTCATAAGCACCTTGCAAAGCTGGGCTTGGTTTTGAACTTAACTTTCAATTTCTGTTTACATGAGAAGTGCAAAGGTCTTCAGGAGGATTATTCAGACTAGCAAAGGCTGAGTGACCCCGTCCAGTCAATTGCAATAGAAGTAATTGTTTTGCTGAAAGTTTGCATTTTTGATTGGAAAATATTTTCTGCTTAAAAGCAATTTCTTTTTTCCTAGTCTAAGTTCAACATTCTCCTCCAAAAAAATATTTAACATCATTTTGGAAATCCCAGTCCTGTGAATTAAAATGCAAAATATTTATGACATCACAGAACTAATTAATGATTAATGGAGATTATGCGCAAAGAGATAGAAAAGAACAGAGCAGCAAAGTCTCACTTTGGCTGATGGCATTTATTTCATGTATATGAAAGGTCTCTTCTCACTGAATCACTGATGTTCAAGGGGATATCTACACTTCTGTGTTGTGCTTGAAACAGAAAGGCCCTTTTTGCTGCTTAGTGTTACCTTTTAATTATTTAAATGTAAGAGAGTCTGATTAAAGGTCTTAATGAGATGAATGTAAGATTGGTAAATGTGTCACTGGTCTGAATGGCCAATGTCATCTCACGGATATATGAGTTAGTTATTTGCCAAAATGCAGGAAAGTTTCACAGGCATGAAAAAAGCCCCAAACATTGTATTTATGGAAATAAATAGTGGGTGGACCTGATTTTCCCGGCATGAAAGTCAAGTGGAGTTTTTAATTGACTCCAACAGGCGCTGGATCAGGCCTGTAGGGTGTTTGGAGCTCAGTTGCAAGTTAGTGCTCTCTCTAATCACCTTGTTCTCTAAAGGAAATAGATACTAAACAGGAACCATCTGGTAATACATTCTGTACCTCTTAATTACAGTGTTTTGAGTGGCACCTAAATAAATTTCATTTACAAGCACATGACTGCTTGTCAAAAGCTCTGTTGATAATTTTATTATTGTAGTATACCTTCTTGCTTAATGACCCTGGCCCAGTAAAGTCAGGAATATTTAGCTCTATGGCAAAAAATGTGATTGTCTTAGAAAAAGGAGAGACAGAAACTCGATCTTTAATGTCACATTTGTAATTTTGAAACCTATTTATTTCTGTATTGCATTTGGCAAACATTTACACATGACATGGTGATATATCTGCAGTAAAAATGACCAAAACTCTAATTTATTGTTAGAGAGAAGTTGAGGCAGCTCTGTGGAGAGCCACGGCATTGTTGTAAATGCCTGTGCTATTTTATGATCTGTGTGTTTCTCTGTAGACGCACTGTAGCATTTAGACAATTTTCTCTTTGTCAGCTGCAGGAAAAGATCAATATTATAAAGAAGATGAGTGACTCTGTGAATTAGTCCCTTGCATTTACACTGTGGGAAGCAGGATTTGAATCCTGTCCCTGGTTTCAAGGCTGAGTCACAAACCCTGTTCAAGGTCTGTGTTAGAGGCTCCACCAAATTCAGTTTGGGGTAGCAACCTATCCAGTGCTGGATCTGGAAATGTCTTTCCTAGTGTCTCAGTAATCCCTGGTGGATATTGACTTGTGTTACAAAATCAACATGTGAGGCACTGCCACAGGTTGTCCAGAGAAGCTGTGGCTGCCCCATCCCTGGCAGTGTTCAAGGCCAGGTTGGACACAGGGGCTTGGAGCAAGCTGCTCTAGTGGAAGGTGTCCCTGCCCATGGCAAGGGGCTGGAGCTGGATGAGCTCTAAGGTCCGTTTCAACACAAACCATTCCAGGATTCTATGATTCTATGATTGGCAGCCTACATTGGAGAAGAACCCAGGACTGTGCTAGGAGGGAGTGGCGCCTGTCGCAATGTGCCACCATTGTGGCCTCTCTGTGTCACCCTGGATCTCCTGGAAGGCTTTTTTGGGGTGCAAAGGAAGCAGGTCTTCTCATGCTGTGTCATCAAAACTGGCACATCCAGTTGCCAGGGGTGAGCAATACCCTGCACAACAAACCCTTGGTCCACCTCAGTGCAATACATGTTGAACGCAAAAGTAAAATCCCAGTAATGTGCAGCTTTTGCTAAGTTTTGCTGGCAAAATGCTAATTCATCTTTTCATTCGAATGTCTTTTTAAAGTAACAAGTTAGAGGAGACAAAAATACTAGGAGGAAGGGCAGAGGGGAGGTTTCTGGGAAAACAGGAGGAATGTGGCACCTGGAGGGTTTTTGTCCAATTGTTTGGGATGAGCCGCCCATGGGGAGACAGAGCCACATAGACAGTAAAATAGCCTTGTTTCTAAACTCATGGCAAATTACAAAAGGAATCCTACTGCTCTCAGCAGGGTCTTTTA
>CM054381.1:88435658-88515658 GCA_028858755.1 Ara ararauna
CATAATGGCCCTTGGTGCCTAGACAGTTAATGCCAGAGGTGTGTTCCCTTGGGCTTTCTTTTATTTATGTTTCAGGCCAGCTTCTTTTCTTAAAAGTGTGCACTTGTAAAATCCATTTTCCTTTCCCACCCCTCCTGATTGCGCTATAATTTTTATTCTTGCTTCATCAGCAGCCCTGAGATTTACAATTAGGTGCAAGAAACGGTGTTAAGGTTGCGACACGTACAAAAGCAAAGAGATTCAAAGTTAAGGGTGAAACTCCACCCTTAATTCACTCAGTAAGGTACTTTTCTCTGTATTTCTTTTATATTTTTGGGGGAAAAGGAGAAGCAAAAGGGCTCTAACATGAAAGCCTAAGCATGGGCTGGCGATTGCCAGAGTTGGAGCCAGATCCAGGGCAGCGAGCCACCGCGTGCTGCCACTTCAAACCGGGCTGCCAAATTCCACCGCACTCAGAGGATGACCCGCAGCAACCCCATTTCAGGCTTGGGTGTCTCTTTGGCAGAGGCTGCCAATTAGAGCAAATGGTGCCAAATTATTTGGCAGATCCGTGCCACGGACAGACAGCCAGTCATAGATTTGTGCTGGTTTCCTTGAAGTAATTACCATGACAATAACGTGAACTTGAATAAAGAAAACAGTTTTATGGCCGAGGAGAGGGGCGTGAGAAGAAGCGGACAAGGAGCTGGAGACAGCTGATCCTGTTTCGCTGGTGAAGTGTTTGATTTGGCCCGTGACGCCAACCCGGTTACTGAAATGACATCTGCTGCTGCCTTTGCATCTGCTGAGCCCCACAAAGTCTCTCGGTGCTCATGGGCTGGGTGGTTTGCTGTAGTGTCCGGTGTCAGAGGACACAAGTGCACAGTCAGTGCCGCTTCTCCTTGGACTTTTTTTCCCCTTGTAAAGAGTTAAAATACAAAAGGAGCACCAGAAAATATGCTGGTGGAGAGCTGCTTGTGCAGATATGTGCTTGGGAGAGTTGTGTGACTCCAGGGCGAGCCTTTAGGGCGGAATGACACAGAAATGGCTAAGTAGAGGATGGAGGTGCTGGAAGGAGTTGGTGCGGGAATGACGGACTTTTGGGTGCTGAGCATCTGTCCTTTCTGTCTGTCTTTCCCGGCGCTTCCACTATAACCATCCATAGGGAAACAAAGCATTACTTTTTGCTGTGCAGGTCTTGCAACGAAGGGGAAGCAACACCATGCTGGCCGTGGCTCCAGCACTGTATTGGCCATGACTCCAGCATCACATTGGCCATGGCCCCTGAGGCTCTGCAGGGTCTGCACCATCCATGGGGAGAATGCAGGCACAAATCCCATCTCCACCCAGGTGAAGAGATGGGTTCGCTCACATGAGGTACAGCAGAAATCTCCTCCTGCATGTCTCTGTGCCCAGCTCTTAGGCAAGGATATTTAATTCTAGCCTGAAACAAAGGCAGTTGTTGCTCACTGCCTCTTGAATACGGCTGGGACAAATAGACTGTCAAGGGGAGTTTACTTCCTTTGTTAATAAAAAAGAAGAAAAAGAGTTTATGGATCTTTTCCTGAATATGAATATTAAATAGACTAGTTGTGGGAACCCTGATTTTAATTTCCTATGTCTTTATTTGGAATTCTACTCCCTCTTGGAAAGGTGTCTACTTAAATATAGGGGGAAAGGGAATTTAATGAATTACAAAAAGGGTTATTTTACATGGAAAATGTGTATTCCTTGCTATTTCCATTTAAAGAACATGACATTAGTGTGGAAATTGCCCCTTATGAACAGGTCATTAATGTCAACTCTACTAAAACTGACATCACCTGCTACTATTTTAATTGTGTGTTTTACTAATGCTAACCATTTTCCTGACAATAGAACCCCCATAAGCTTAATGAATCTTTGCAGAATACATAAACCAAGGTCAATATGTAAGAAATGATTCAAATGTTAAGAAACTCTCTGCAAAGCTGAAAGAAAAGTTTATTATTCTTTTGCATTCATAAGAGCAAAAATAGAAATCCTACGCAATATGTTTTCCAGACCATAGTATATAAAAAGCTTTGATGCTTTTGGAAATCTTTTTGATTAGCTACTATTTTATATGAAGAAAAGGACTTATTTAGCTGGGTTACAATTCCAAGATTTATTTTCCTTTTTTCCTAATACAAGTGACATATTAAAAAAAAAAAAAATCCTGAATACTTCCTTAGTGTCATATGTAGCAGTCACATTTTTTTCCCATGGTTTGAGGGGGAGAAAGAGAGAAAATGAAATCCAGATTTGTAATTCCTAACAGGAGAAATTCGATCCTTTCCAATGTTTAAGTAATATTTCCTGTAAAACATACGAGGCCATCTGCAGAGCTGTTTCCAGACACATTTTGAAGTGGCAAGGGCAACTGAAAGAGACCCGAATGGAGGCTGGCATTTCACCTCTGGGACATGGAGCATTAAAGGTTTCTAAAAGCTGGTTCTACAATTTTACAAAGTATTCAACCACTGCATAGTTCATAATTTGTTTAATTTACCTACCTTTTATAGGTATGGGGAGGGGGAAATCCGCTCTGTAAGAGACAGTATAAAAACCAAGACAGCTGTAAAAAGCTAATGTACAGCTATCCAGAATGCTTCATGATTTTAGTTGATTGAAATTGTATTTTATTCTTTACAGGCCCAGTGCAAAGATTACAGGCAAGTATTCACCTAGAAAAACTGCACAGAGTGAAACATATTTGGGCAGACAACAGAAACACCAAGCCCTTTTTGCCATTTAAGTCTATTATGGAATTTTGTTTTATTGTTGATCTCCAGGGTCACCTTATGAATTCGTGTTAGTAAAATGTTACGGCCTCACTATAATATTCACTTTGTGGAAGGGCCTGCATTTACCAAATCTCATCCGAGATTGAATATAAATGAGAAACTTGCATCTCTCTTCAAGGAATATATTTTACAAGTTTTCTCCCCCCTTCTGAGTTACAGACAGATTCTAAAATGGAATTCTTTTACTTACACCAGGATTCAGTAAAATGACTGAACAGTTTGGCTTTCCTTTGATATAGGTCTTAAATCCAAAATTTGCATCCTCCAAATAGTTAAGTTCAGGGCCAGATTCTGCCCTCAGATGTGCATGTTTGGGAACTCCATTAACTTCCCTGGAAAATAATGTTATCCTGTTTGGATGCACTCGAATGAGATACATTACAGGGCTACCTTCTGTCATCCCTCTGGAAAAGTCAGTATTTGCTGCAATTTTTATTTTGCTGACTGGTGTAGCCCGTTCTATTCTGTCACTACCAACTGGTCTGCTGGATATTTGTACGTGTCCTCTCACGTATCTGGTTGTGCTGTTAAGATTAAATAAGACAACGGGGATATTTCTGGTAGTGCCTATGAAATGTGAAAAATGCCATCTGTTTTTATGACCAGTTTCTCTGTGTTTGCAAAGCACTTTCTGCAGCTAGAAAGGCTTTGGTCAGATGTAGGGAAAGACAATCATAGGTCCATGCCCCACATCTTCTCTCCTTCGAGCCCTGTGTCTCCAGCAGCTTTTGTTAAAATTATGTTAAGCAAAAAGTTCTCTCAGAATTGAAAATTCATTGCATCAGTTGCTCCAGTGTTCATTTAGTAATAAAAAGAATCTCATTTAAGTTTCTACACAGTGTTTCTGTCTCTGCTTTTCACCTGCAGGAAGAAAGAGCCCTCTTCTATCAATTTCTTTGGTTTCACAGAAACAGTCTAGGCCTTCTTCATGTAGACACCAGAGGCAGGAGGATCCCATTAGGAGCCTGGTGCTCCCACTGATCCAGTGGTCTAAATCCTGTGGTTAATTTGAGGATTAAAGAGATCTTCAGCTGCACATGAAGCACTGCTGTGAGTTATTGCAACCTCTCCCTGGCATCTGTGGGTCACAAAACCTCGCCATCCTGCAAATAGACTCACTTCCACAGCTCCCTTCAACTTGCTTTATTTCTTCTTGTTCGAGCAGAATTTATGACACTGAATTTCAAAGTTAACACAAAGTGAGTGGGAGGATACAGAGAAAACCATTTTCCACATGAAGGTTTTTTTATCACGGCATCTTGCCCATCCCACCAGCTGCTTTTGGCATCGCGACTCCACACTCTGATCCTGTATGAAGTCAGAAAGAACCTTCGAAACTGTCACTTCCATTTCCTACTGAAAGCAAAACATTTCCTACAAGGAAAGCACGCATTACAGCTGAATTATAAATGAGGACTGGTATTTTTGCAAGGTACAAATCGGAGGCATTCTCCATATTGTTAGAATACCAATTTTATTTTCCTGGTGTATAGTACCCAGTGCAGCACGGCGTCCCTGGAGATGTGGGCATTCTCTGGAGATTACTTCAGCATTGCATTACTGCTATCACATATCCATTATATATACTCTTTCAGACAAGTGGAAATGTTTCCACAAAAACAATCTGGAATCTTGGCTTAAAACCCAAGCTTGCTGTCAAGGCAAACAGAGTAGCCTCAAAGAGGACTTATTTTTATTTTGTTCAGACAAGATTGTTGTTTCTGGATTATAATAAGGGAAAATATAGCAGCTATCAGTCTTCAGTTTATTTGACAAGCTTCCTCTGACAAACCTAGAGGAATAAGCCCTGGCCCTGCAAGCTCGTTCAGGTATTCCCTTTGGCTCTAGCACTTTTATTAGTGTGATTAAGGGCCACACACATGTTTACAGGACAGGAGTCATAGGATGTGATGATATATTTGCTTGCCCGTTACTTATTTTGCAAAGTTTTAAAAGCCTTTGCCTGTTTGGGTGCTTGTCACTCTCAGCCAGTGCTTTAAGAGCTTGTCCCATCACCTATCAAACAAGGTCAATGAGCAGGTTATAATCAGATGTCAAAAAAACAAATGCAAACTTGAAATCAAGTGATTTGCTGTCCATTTTCATTAAGTTCTTCCCAAGGAAGCTAACACTTTATGCAACACAAGGGACATTTGGAAAGGGTCAGCCACTGTGCTGAAACAAGACATGGTGTGATGGTTTTCACCCAAATGGAGTTTAACGATACTGAGGGTAAAGGGAAGGCTGCCTTGTTTGGGGAAAATGCACTGTAAACAGAGCAGCATCTCTTCACCTTGCAGCAAATTCTCCTTTGTAAAATGTGTGCAGTTTTAATATTCATGTGTTTGCATTACTCTGAGTTTACTACTCTTTAGACTAGAATTTTCCCTATACTGCCAGCTAAAAATGTCTTGGGACATGGGAGATTCTAGCTTCATTATAATGCTCCATTTTAAAATTACAATTTCAATTTGCTTAAGAATTCCAGCATGAAGCTGCTCTCAGGTAGCAGAACACCCCTATGTTGAGGTCTGGCCTAGATGGAAAATAAAGAGCCTTGCAAAGGATGGGTAGACTTTTAACACAGCTGTGCCCTGTGGCTTCCTAGGGGACGGTAGGAGTGCAGCACCCTAACCAGGGTCTAACCCCAGGATAGGCTAAGGACACATCTAAAGAGAATATTCGGGCTGTGGGGGTGTTGTGGGGGTGTTATAGGGTGCTGTTGTAGAGCAGCATTGCGCAGCCAGTGCATAGGAAGCATGGTGGAAGCTCTACTTACCCATCTTTGCTGTAAGCTTCTGGTTTGGCCCACTGAATCCATGGCTGTGCTATTCTGTGAGGCTCTGAAATGCCACTTTACTCTTCTGCAGAACTCTGGTCTCCTGGCTGGTTGTATGTACGGTGAAAGCACTTTAAGTTTGCAGTAATGAATTGAGCCAGGCTGGAGCTGCGTATTTGAACACAGAGGGAAAAAATGTATAAGCCCGATGTGGCAACATCTCAGAGCAATGTACTACTACCCTGTTACACGTTGGGAAGACACGCTAGGTTTTGGCTGTATAAATGCGATTGTATTAAAGCGCTGCTTGGGAAAGGCATGTCACTTGGAGAACGCAAAATATTGAGCAACTTGAATTGTTTTTCCATGAAGCTTATCCCTTGATAGCACTTTCCTTTCTTATATATCCTTAATACAGCACAATTTAAATGTTTTCTAGGCAGTTATGCTTCTAATGCTTCTTTTCCAACATAATATTGGCTGTAAGGTGGGTGCACGGGCAAGAAGTCACAGATTGTTTCTTTGTCATTTTGTGTCTCCTAGTTCAAAATAAGAATGTTTAACTTAACCTATCTTGCAAATAATTTTTACAAGCAAATGCTTTGTTCTCAGTTTTTCTGTATTTGTTTTATAAATTGTTCTATTCACATATTTCAGAAAATTTCCCAAATGAGACTGAGAATTTTTTTCCTCCTTCTCTCTCTTTTTTCCTAAAGGTTGCATAAATATTTCACATGTATCTGCCTTTAATTAAATTATAACATTGTAAAGTGGCAAAGAGTTTTCTCGTTCTCCAAATTAGACATGAGAACCACAAACAAATTAATTTGTGTCTCAGGGTTTTGACTGGGCCTCTTGGCCTGCTCCAGCACTAACACAGGCACTCGTGACCCTCTGGATTTCAAACGCCTCAGGGTAAAAAGCAATTATAAAAACATGACTCTCCCAGATCAGCTTTCGAATCTGCCTTGTCTCTGCTTTATTGATGGGAGTTTGAAGGGAGATTCAAATCAGCCATCCTTCAATTCTTTACCAGCAGCAAAATAGAGAAATCATTAGCTTTTCTGTATAAATGACTTTGTCCTGCTTTATTATTCAAAACTGGCTGGGCATTTGACTTAAAAAGGCCATGCTGAATATTTATTTCTAGTTTTGGTACTTGTAAATAGTATTTTGCTTTGCATCTGATTTCCTTTTTCTTTTTCAGAATATTTTTTCAGTGCAACCAGAACAAGAACTAATTAATATGTGTATTTTTAACAGCTAAACATGCTATTAAAATGGCTAATATGCGCAGTGACTTAAATTAGGACGATCTTGCTCTCATAAGCCTATTGTTATTGTAAGGAAATTCAACTGCACAACCATTTAAAAAAAATCAATGAAAAAATTAGGCATCTGTTTGATTTTACTTCTCTGTTTTTTTCTGTTCATTTACTGAAAAGTAAGTGTGGGATAAGAACAAAATATTCTCTTTAAATTCCAGTGTAATTATGTACACTCATGGTGGCAAGCTTAATCAGTTCCACAAAATGGGGAAAGTGTTTGGTTTAGAGGTAAGGGTGTAGGGAGAGGCAGTGGGAATTGCTGTAGGTGCAGCCAGACTCAGAGAAAGAACTGGTCTGAGCTGCGATTATTGTTTTCAGTGAGTCTGAAAGGATTGGTGCGTCAACACCAAAAGAGCGTGAGGCATAAGGACACAAAGATCCTCAAATCCGGGTATCCAGCAGGGATGGTCCTTTGCTATTTGAGTCATTATGGGAGGCTGGAACTTGATGATCTTTAAGATCCTTCCAACCTCAACCTTTCTGTGATTGTATGGTTCTATGATAACAGCACTTAAAAGCATCACATAAGTTTTGTGCAGCTCCAGAAGAGAATGTGTGATGTGAGCATGTGCTTTGCTTGACAGAAGGTGCTAGTGAAGGCATGGGCTAAAGAAAATCCTTTTTTTTCACCCAACCCAATGTGAGATGCAGGCAGTGATGCTTATATGTGGGTTCATGCCAGACTGAGGAGGGTCTTCTTGTCTTCTTATTTCTCTTTCCATTTGGAAGAACACGCAGATTTGACTTTGATTTCAGTCCAAGTGAGGGCACAGTCCACGTTGTGAACGGGTCAAGTTTCAGAGGCATCAGATAAATATGATGGACTCCAGGCATAAAAATGGAGCTCAGCAGTTTGTGTACAAGTGAGCAGACCCTCCAGCCAATCTGACACCTTTCTAAATCCTCCTGGGTTGGTCCTGCAGTTAGAAATGCCTAGTAGCTCAGATGAGGGCTTGCTTAAATGATACAAGGCAGACATTCAATTTTAAGAAGCTGGAGCTTTATTTTTGGAATACTAGGATGTGTACAGAATTTAAAAAGCCTAAAGCTATAATGTTTTACTGCTCCTTTGATAAAATTTATATTTAATCATATCTTAAAAACTGTTCTCATTCTGCCACTTGATGTTACCAACCAAGCGGAACCCATCAATGCAACACTATCTATCAGCCCTTCTTTTATTTCATTCCCCTACAACTCCTTTTTAATGGTACACACGTTAATGAATTATGGTGGAGTTTCTGTGAAGTACAAATGAAAATTGTACCAAAGGTGGGCCTGTTACCCACAGGTGTTTCATTACCTGGTTTCAACCAGAATGCTGAATCTGACTCATTTACATTGCAAAACCTCCAACTCACAGGCCAGTCTCTGTGTCCTTTTTTTTGAAGCTGAGTTTTCCAAAGTTGGGAAGAGTAGAGTTTTTCCATTGTTTTCAGATCTTCATCTAAGGCTTTTCATTAACAGGTAGGTTTTAGGAAACCTTGCTAGTGGAGGTGTGTGCTCTGTGTGTGATAATTGACAGCCTGGGATGATGGGGATGAGCAACTCATTGGTAGCTTGGCTGAATTTCCAGTGATGCCCATTTGCTGCTGGCAGTTAGAAGATTACACATGGATTTGCGCAGTGAGATACCTGTCTCTTTATCAAATTTGTCTCTTTAAAACAGTAGTTAGACTAATTAAAGCCTCTGCTGAACTTTCCCTGCAGCTACACCTGTTAACTCTGCCATTGTAATGTTGTTGGATGTGTGTGTCTGGGGATACACATTGGCCTTCAATGTGTTGCTCATGTTACTTGTGGCAAGAATGAGTTAAATGCACTTCTCTCCATTTTTTTTTCCTCAGAACTGAAACATGTCCAGCAAAGTTGGTGGTCTCCATACGAAATTCAAACTCTCTGCTGACCAAGTGAAAACACACATGTGCATGTATCAGGCATATACATAATCTTGGCTGAAAATCAGCGTCAGTGACAATTTCACTCAGTGAAATCTTAATTTTGATCCCCGCTCTTAAAAATTGTGTTTGTCTCAGGAATTTTACTTAGAAGACCTTTCAGCCTTTCAGTACCAGACTGACTTCTCCAGTTGTTAATAATTCTCCCTTACAATAGGAAGACACTCCATTTTTATTCCCATATAAATCTGAATTAAAATTCAGATTTATTCACATTCACATGCCAGAAGGTTCGAGTTTTTTGTTTCATTTCATTCCCTTTTCTCTCAAGTATCCAGCATGGACCACCTCTGCTAAGGACACCGGACTAAAAGGACCATTGGCAACTGCACGTGCCACTTTCTTTCATTTAAATAGAAATGATTTGTTCTTATTCTTGATAAACACATAAGTAAAAGTCTAGTCTTTTCATTTCTGTCTCTTTTCCTGGAGGACTGGGGGATCTCCCACTGCTGTCTGTTCTTTTCCTCTGCGCTTTGCAGACGGGGGAATCACATGCAAGGAACAGCTCCACATCCTCTGAAGAGGCAACATTAAAGTCAGCACTTGACTGCACTGAATTTTACAGGATTTCTCTCCCAAGTAGGATATTGATATCTTTTAAGTGAATGGAGTAATTGAGGAAGCTTCCTCTAAATTATTGACTGGGTGTCTAGAGAAGAGATGAATGGAAAATATCTTTATCCCTGATAAAGGTTTAGGTGAATTGAGTTAATCTTCTGGCTTCTGATGTGACCCTGTCCGGTATTATTCTGGGTGAGCTTTCCTGTGCCAAGCCTGTGAGGAGTCTGGGAGTGGGGAGAGAGGAAAGATAGCCTAATTTTGGTGCTGAGATTTTCTATGTTTCTACATAATTTTTTAGGAAATCAGGAGAGAGAAGCAGGAGCAGGGAGTTAAATTGAAAACATAAAAATCTGGCGTTGCATTGCCTTCCTGTTGTGGTCTCTTAGCATTTTGCAATAACAATTAGAGTGTTTTAGATAGAAAAGTTTGGGGATGAGGAGTTGGAGGACAGCCCCATTTAGAGACATTAACATCAGCAGGAGCAGAGACCCAAGTAAGGTCCTGGCTGGGTGAGCAGTGCCATTGGGTCGGCTCAGGGACATTCCTGGTCTGCATGCACGCAATGGGATGTGTGTGCAGCTCGGAGCTGCTGGGAGAAGCTAAAAGCATCTCAGCTCACTTCCAGGCTTATTTTTTGGACAGCCTGAATTTGTTCTGGAAGGAAAAAAAAACCACCCAAACCCCCAAAAAGGTAAGGGAAAACATATAAATAGTTCTGTATTTATAGGAAAAGTTTAGAAGGAAGGAAGACACTGTGACAGAATTTCTTCTTCCAGTAACATCTCCTTGCACCATTTCAATACAAGGAGACTTTAAATATGTGCTTTTCTGTATATGTAAAATTACTGTTATACAAATTTGATCACATTTGCAAGGACTAAAGGGTTTGATCTGCAGAATGCATTCTCTTCCTAAGCATGGCAAATGGAAGCAATTTACAGATGGCTTCTGAATGTTCGTCTGAAATTATTTTCCTGTTCTGTTTTAGTGTGTGCTTCTTTTGTTGTTAGTTTCTGGTTTTGTTTTTCTTTTTCCCCTCATGTGTGCCACTAAAGATGTTTTTAGGTATTTAAGCAATCATAAAGTCAACAGAGAGGCTTAAAAAAAGACACTGCATAACTATCAAGTAGCCAAATTACTCATGGCTGACAAAAGAAAACAAATAAATTCAGGCCTGAAGACATTTAGAAAGCAATTTTTTTGCATCCAGCCTTCACATTCTCTTGTTTTGGGCATCGCTGTATTTCCTTTATGTTAGTTTTATTCCACCCCCCCCAACCCTCCTTTATATGACACAAAAATCAGTGTGTGCTATGCGAGTACGCCTTCCTAAACCTATTTCTTGTTTTAATGCATTAATAATTTCGTAAACACATCTTCAAGGCCAAAAAAAGTAACAGGATCTTCTCAAACTTCCAGGTTGTTATATAAAATTAAATTAAATCAAGTACAGACTTGCACATTTTGTCAATTTCTGGTTCTGTGAAGCCTGTCCACTTCTTCACTTTTACAAATTGACTAAGCTTTCTATTTCATATCTGAGAGGACCTGGGAGATTTGCAGACGAGATGCCTACCTTTGAAGAAGTTCTCTCTCCTCTAACACACACTTGTTTCCTGACTCCACTGGTCAGTCTTCAAGGCCATTAATGTTTGGAAATTGTCAGTTAAAGAAGAGCTAATCATTTTCCTCCTCTGTCCCTTTGTGTTCTGATTTCCATCCCACCTGCGCTCAGGCAGTGATTCCCTCACATCTGTGTTTTACCAATTTCAGCCAAACTGTGTCCTTGTCCAAGGCTTCTGCATCGGTCGGTACAAATGAAACATGATAAATGAGTGTTTGCACACTGTAATAATTGTGTTTTTCTTCTGAGGACATTACAGAAAAGCCGATTTTGTCAGCACATCCTAAAGTGGGTTTCCTGAGTAAAAACAACAGCACCAGCGGTGGAGCTTAGAGATTTCTTCTGCTGTGAAATACTGAGAGTTTTGACATGAAATGAATGCATCAGAATTTCAAAGTTAGTTGCAACTTCTTGAATTAAATATTTTTGTTTTTTTCCTGAAAACATCCAGTTTTCAAGGCCAAAGCACAGATAACTTTTCAATCAATCACGATCAGGCTTTTAGCTTATAAACACTGAATTAATTTGCTGGGAACTTTAAGTAGCAAGAACTCTATCCATTTGACTTAGGATTCTATCAAGGAGATTATGATCCAAATCTTGTATCCACAGGTTGCCTGCAAATAAGTCTTTGGAGTTTCGGTGACTGCTGATAAAAACAAAGGGTAGTGTGGAACACATGAAAATATTAATAATTAGATACATAGAAAAATCTTTATGTCCTCTACTTTTTTTTTTTAACTGATTGAAGAAGATAATTTCAAATCAAGGATGTACAATGCCCATTTGGATAAAACAGTTTCCTATGATAATAGAAAATTCATGAAAAGGAAATAGTTGTGAGTTGTTTCAACTCCTAATAAAAATAAAGAGAAATAAAATATTGATTGCTTAATGTTAACAAAGAAGAAGAAAACAGCAAAAGAAAAGGGAGTTAATCCAAGAAGAGCAAGTGGTTTTGCAAAGCTTCTTTTGGTCAATTTTTGAGGAATTAAAGAAACATCTTGTAGCATGAGAAAAACTGGGTGGCTGAGTGAACAGAGCTTAGTGGTGCCAAAGTAAAAAGTGCCATATCAAGAGCAGGGGTATGGCAGGACTGAGTGTGAGGGGAGAAAAGAGGGTTGCTTGGGTGATGGAAAGCTTTGGCAAACATCTTTTCAGCAGATAGAGAGATGCTTGAAACTCTGGGTTGTCTTTAGCTGAAATTTTTGTGACAGAAGGGGAAAAAACCAACACCCTTCATTACCCTTGTAAATCCTGGCCTAGAATACCCCAGGGAGCTTGCTCCCAAGAAAAAGAATCCTTTGCACAATAACTGCACGTTTCTAACCAGTCCTCTTGATCCCTGCCTTGCTTATTCCCAAGAATCTGCCAAGTCTGTTGAACTTCCTTAGAGTGACCCTCCCATTTAATTCACGGGCCATTTTGTATTTACAGAGAGGTCAATAAAAGCTTTCCAGAGCTGCAAACCTCTCTGTAATGGTTGTCCTGAGCAATACAGCCTGAAGAGCCCCAACAGGAAATTGGTAAAGCAGCAGCCAATTTCCTTTTGCTTTTTTACTGCCTTTTGGTCTTCCTGCTCTGTTCATATCCCCACTGCTGAATTATTCTAGAAATGGTGGGATATTTCCAGCTCCACATATGGAGGAGAGCTCATGTCACTCACAGTATTTTATGCAAGGTTAATCAAACATCAGATTTATTTAATTAATAATAGCTGTTAGGTTGAATCACAAGACTAACGGTGAAATTAGGTTTCTGCTCTGATTTTGTTTCTGTCATGCTGTGTGACTTTGAACCAACTATTTTACCGATGTTTTGTTAGCCTTGCTTAAAATGCAGGCAATGCCTATGTATCTTCCAGGCTGAGGTTATGGGTGCTTTGAAATCTTTGGGTGCAGGGAGCAGTGCAATGCAATAATAGACCTGAACTTCTGCCATCTGCTCCCACAGCTGAACACAGAGAAGAATATCTTTTTTTGAAGAGTGTTATGAAATATTTCAGGTTAGTAAAGCTGCTTCACACACAAAGGCTGTAACTACGCTGGCAATAACTCATTGGAGCAGATCTGCAAAGTGAAATTGTTGATATTGCAGTACCAGATGTCCACAATAAATGCGTTTCCAGGTTGTTCCCTTCAGATGATGGTGAGTCTGGTCCTGCTGACTGCAGACCCATTGCTGGCTGGAACACGTCTTCTGGTTTAGTTTCACCCAAAAGAGATCCAGCTTGTGTGCTTCACAACATCTGTGTGACGCTAAGCACATCGGGGAAGTGGGAACACCTGGGAGATGGCCTTCAACAGCATGCTCCCAACCTGAATTCCATCAATGGCATGGATGCAAAAATGGACTTTCCTATGCCTGTGCTCAGTGGCACAGTCACTACCTCACCCAGCATCCTAGGAGAAAAGCACAGAGCACTAATTTAGATGCCTGGGCTGCCTGTGCAGTGCCTAGGGAGTGTTTAGCATCTTGGAAAGCCCTAGTTGCCAGCAACAGAGAAGGTCCTGAGTGTCCAAACTAATCAATGGGAAATGCTGGTGTTAGAAGTGCCTAATCCCATACCTCCCTGAGTCTCACTTGTGACTCACAGCCTCAGTCCATTGTTTAAGGTAGGTGGTTACATGCATTTTCCCCTAAAATAAGCAGAATAGAGGAAAGAATAAGCAGGTTGTGGTGGCTGAGTCTGCTCTGCTATGATAATATAATTGCCGTGGCACAAAGGTTTGGTCTCTGCTCTTGTAACATTCCTGTATTTTCTTCAATAGCTACTTAGTGTAAAACTAATACCAAGTCCTTGAACTTGGTCAGGGTCTCCTTTGCCTTAATAGAGTGCCCTAATTATTTGTAGGCTACTATATCTGTCCATAAGTAGAACATTGCCAGCGCCAGGCAGATGTTTTGACCTAAATAGCTAAAAAAAAACCCACATAAAAATGCCCAGGAAGTTAGACAGAAATTAGATTCTGCTTCTTCCTTGGTTGGTGTGAACCCCTTTGACACTGAGCCTTTGTGTATGTACCAGGGTGGATTTATCCCCGGCTGTGCTTGGAAAGGATAAACCTGCCAGCTAGTGTTTTCCAGCTGACTGTGCCATAAGTTCCTCCCAGGTATAGGTACATGGACTGGGGCCTCTAGTATGGGATATCTAGACATGATGGGCACAAAGCTGTATTTTAAATGATTGAACCTAGTATTTTATGAATTGAACACTGCAGGATCTGTTCAAGATTAGGCAGGTGATCAGGAACTTTGAAGTGTAAGACTTAGACTTGGTCACTGAACACATCCTATGTGCTGCATCTGTGTCCATGTTATATCCTATGAATCAAAATGATGCAATTGCTGTTGCTCAAGACATAGACGTTGCTGTAGACCCCAGTGTAAAGGAGGTGTCACTGATAGCAATACTACCTCAGCCAGAGTACACTGTTTTCTTAGTATTTCCCAGTTTCTTTGTCTTTAGAGTGCACATTTTCCATGTATTATATGGGAATAAGAAATGTTCTAAATTGAGATTATTAAGGAAGAACATACTAGGGGAGCAGTACCATTTACATTAATCTTGCTTCACACACACAGATAAAATTCAGGTTTATGCATGAAGTTTTCCTTCAGCACTCAAGGCCACCAGTCCTTTGGCTCTGACTTTTGAAGCCTGAGAAGAAAACACAAATCTGAATAACAGTGCTTGTGATTCCCTGAATTTATTCACTTATGGAACAAAATGAAGCACAATCAAGTCTCTCATGTGAAGAAGATTGCAGTCATAAACTCTAAAATGATTACCTGTCTTGTATTATCTTTTGTGCTAAGTTACATATTGTTTCAAAGCTACAAAAATAACAGCTCTTCTGTCTGATATATTTTCCTTAGTTTTGCCTCTTGGTCATAAAAAGCAATCTGATACTTTTTTTCTTGTAAGGTTTCTTGTAGGTTTTATCTTTCCTTTAAGTCTTCAGCCTTAAGTTTAATTTTTGTCAGTTAACCTCACACCTCAAATACAGATTTTCTCTTCAGGCTACCACTTTGATTCTTCCAGTCAGCCCCAAACTTAGTAAAACTATGGATGTGCATATACTTTTTTTTTCATAATTATCAAGTTTATTCTTTGTTTTTTTTTTTCTCCCCTTCAGGATCTTTCTGGCAAGGATTGCACTCTCTTGGGTTTCAAGTCTGTGAGAATTACAATTCATTCTGAGTTCAAGCCTTTGTTTAAGACAATGTCCTCAGGGTTATGAGCTATGTTAAATGTCAGAAGGAAAACTACTGTTCTGGGTCTCCTATATTTCTGCACTGTATTGGGTGTGTTGTGCAATTTCTGCTCCTGTTCCTCTCAGACATCCAGACGTTGACCTCACATTAGTGCCTTCTTCAAGAAGGGGGAGTTAGGTGGGACTTCCCTTTGACATTGGCCATGTTGAAGCATCAGGGCCTCACATGCAACCAAAAATATGGTGTAGGATTATCATAGTGCAGGCTCAGGTCCCTTATTTATGCCTTTTCTCTTTATGGAAATGACTAGAGCATGACTCAGCCCTCTGCTAATTCTGACCCTGAATGAGGTTGACCCTTGTAAAGAAACGCACAGGACCTGCCCACAGCTCTGATTCTTGATGTTGCTTGCGTGGATTTTAGTGATCTCTAATGATTCTACAAGGAGAATTATCCTTTTGTCTTTTTTTTTTTCCTTCGTATAAGCTGCTTGCATCTGAAAGTCTTTGCAGAAGCACTTGTTGATACCTGAAAGAACAGTCTCTACCGAGTCAGCAGCTTGCTTACCTCATGGATTGCCAGGAGACCATAGCAAGCGATTGTCAGTTTTTAGGAGGCCCTACCACACCTATCTCATATCACACGTATCTCCCTACGTCAGCATGGCACAGCCTGTGTAGGAGGGGCTAAGCTGAGTATGGCAGTGATACCCCCCAGATGTGAGACTCCAGATCCCAGGAGCACCCACAGTCCCTGGTTGGGAGCACCATGGTGTTGCCTGTCTCTTGGCAGAGGAGCTTGGGTGTAGCAAACATCACATCTAAGCTTTCCAGGCTGGAGGGTCTTTTCCTATTTCTTTTTAAGGAAACATTCTGATAAGATATTTTCTCCCTTTGTGGGAAATGTCAACATTTACGAAATGGGAGCAAACTGTTTAAATTTTTTATAGACTCAGAAGATTAAGCCTTGGCCAGCTCTAGTCAAAATTTCCCTTGCTCCCCATAAACAAATGAATTTGAGTGAAAAAGCGTGGTTGTCCATAGTGCTGCACGAAGCAAGCCATCAACTTGTTCCCTGCAGTCTTGCCTTGTTACTTGAGTATGCATAGGAATCTGAGGTGGATCTTTATAGTTCTGTATTTCCACGACCTCCAGTATTCTTTCTCTCATTTGTTATTTTATTTTGTTACCTGGATATAGCTATGAGTCTAGTGGCACTTTAAAGAACTATTGCTTATATATGCTCCAATTGCAGTTCTGATGGAGAAGATGACATAAATCCGTTTTCTCATCTATGCATCTCAGACACAATAAGGAGAGATAAAGAAATGCAAAGAGCATTGCAAAACACTATTTATTACCATTTTCAGTGGTGGTGAGTACTCCAAACGAATCCCTGTGCAGTTGAACTTTCACATATTCGGAGCTGTTGAAACATCAGCAGACTGTAGTCACTCGGTTCACCTCTGTATCTGAATCTCTAATAAAAAAGAACACCCAAACCAAGGGTGGAATTTGTTTTAATTAAATATTATATCGAGGGTTTAAAATAATTGCTGTCCAATGGTAAGGGATACGACATGGCATATTGAATAGTATTTCCAAATTCCTTGGAATGTGATCACTGAGGAGTTCATATTCTGTAAGGTCTTAAAATACAGCCATGTAGTAAAAAACCTTTATTTCATTGTCTGGCTATTCCTCCAAGTCCCTTCCTTCCTGGAATGTTTATTAAATTTAGTTTCATGTGGTCTGTAAATATATATATGCACACATATACATATATAAATACATTCTTTATTACCTTGGAAGGCTGGGTGGGCTGCCAATTTCACCCTAGCTTTTGGGGGATTGGTACTTGTGCTAGAATTTTAACTACATGCTAAGATGTGACAACAAATGTTTCCTCTCCTTATGAGCTTTACCCTCCCTGCTGCTGACGACTGAATCTAGATTATGTAGCTTGTGCTGATCAAAATACACTGATCTCTCTTTTTTTTCATTTTCATTATTTTTGTTTGCTTTGTTGTTGGGTTGTTTTACCAAGAGCACACAATATTGACTTGGTGATTCCAACGCAGCTGTCTGGCAGCGTGAATCAATGATCTCTGCTTGCTCACACAGTACTACCGGCTTTAGATCATGGTGACAAGAGCAGAACAAGCCTGGTGCAGCGTTGGCGTAAATGACCGCTCTCTTAGTCACTGTAAACTGCATTTGGAGCAAATATTGTTTTCTGCATGCTAGCAACAAAACAATAACTGCTTCTCTCTTCTCCTCTTCTCTTCTCTTCTCTTCTCTTCTCTTCTCTTCTCTTCTCTTCTCTTCTCTTCTCTTCTCTTCACTTCTCTTCTCTTCTCTTCTCTTCTCTTCTCTTCTCTTCTCTTCACTTCTCTTCTCTTCTCTTCCCTTCCTTCTTTGACTTCCCTTTCTTTGACTTCCCTTCCTTCATTCTCTCTTTTCTTTCTCTTTATCTTTCTTTCTCTTTCTCTCTCTTTCTCTTTCTTTCTCTCTCTTTCTCTTTCTCTTTTTCTCTTTCTCTTTCTCTCTCTTTCTATTTCTTTCTCTTTCTCTTTCTTTCTCTTTTCTTTCTCTTCTTTCTCTTTCTATTTCTTTCTCTTCCTCTTTCTCTTTCTCTTTCTCTTTCTCTTCTCTTTCTCTTTCTCTTTCTCTCTCTTTCTCTTTCTTCTTTCTCTTTCTATTTCTTTCTCTTTCTCTTTCTCTCTCTTTCTCTTTTCACAAACTTTTCATAGATTTAAAGCATTAACTCATCAAAATATTCTTTTCTATTCCATAGTTAAATAATCAAATCTCCATTGCGTCAGTGATCTTAATGGTGGTTCTGTAAGCTCCCTGCTTGTTACACTTGAAAATTGAATAAAAAATTCCTATGTGCTGACAGCTTCATTGTACTCAGTGTTCAAAATATCAAAGGATGGATGTTAAATGCTCATAATGTAAAGCGTCAAGAGTGCAATCTGGGATAATAGAATACATGTCTTGCAAACTTGCAGTTTAATATGGCAAACTACTCGGTCAGCAAGCAAATTAATTCATTTATGATTTGATATTACTGTAAGCAGTGGGTCAGCTTTTGCAAACAGCTCTGTCTGCTGTTGAATTTTGTTACCATGTAGTGTCTTCTGCATTTGTAGATGCCTACAAGAAAATGAGCGTGTGGTCTCAGCTGAAGAGTACAATTTCAGGGGTCCCCTTATAGCTGTCAGTTCACTGTGGGGTCCTTGTAAAGTTTTTCCCCCCAATACATGTTCTCTGTTCAAAGGGACTAAAAACCATTTGCTGCAATTATCTGGTTATCCTTTTAAAATACCAATTGTTGTACTGCCTGAATTGATTGTGCAGATGTTTAAAACACAAACAGATGAATACAGTGAGATGTTGTCAATGGCATGTTGTCTCCCACAGATCCACAAAGAAACTTGAACATATTTTCTGGCAGAGCTGCTCTTTTTCCCAGGGCAGATATTTGCAAGCTTACCTCTGTAGTTTGTGAATAACAAAATGAATGGTAAATATTAACCTCTGAGAGCTGGAATAACGTGAAAAATTACAAAAGTAAATGTTAGCAGAAATATCCGTTGCACAGGCAAAGAGAGAGACAGCACCGAAAGGATTTATGTTATTCTTTGAGTCTTGGCTCACACACCAAAGTTGTGAATCTTCTGATTGAAAGGAAAGTAAGGTCCAATTTTTCAAAAGTAGCCTTGAAAGTTTGCTTTTCAGAGTTCAGTGACCTGATTGAAAGAACAGCTCTCTGTAAAAATAATTATGGAGGAGGGAAAAAAGAAAATATTCCACACACTGTAAAAGTTACAACTGCAAAAAGATTTTCATTCTCTCATACAAACTAAACCCCAAAACAACCCTAATGGATTAACAGATTTTATTGCTCTCTTTCTTACAGAGAAAAAATGAATTTAGTAACCCTTTTGAGTTGGTTGACTGTGTCCTTCTTGATTGATACTGCTTATAAAGAGTCCGTATCTGTAACTTGTTATTTCATCTGTCGATAATGTCTTATAGATGGGTATACTGAGGTTCTTAGTAATAGCAGAATGGGGTCAAACAAGCAATTGTTAAAATCAAGGCCTGTAAGTGAAACAGATTGAGAGTATTTTCATAATACAAATTGAAGCAAAGATGCAACACCAATATTTATTTTTTGGAGATGAAATATTGTCTTTTGGGCATGGTGTGCATCTAATCTGGACATCCTTCAGAGAAGTGTCTTTTACATGACTGTCCTGGTTTTACATGAATTTAAACAAAAATTGATATCTATATTGCAATGGCAAAAGAATTTCAGGTCCGTTACTGTTGTTGGTCTGCTTTCTGTTTTCATAAAAGCATTACCAAAGCGAGCAAGGATGCTCCTTTGCTCCATCCTATGGGCACAAAGTACAACACCCTTCTCAGCACATTTCAAATGTAGAGCTGGGTTAGCTGAGCTGCTGCAGTTCCCAGGAGGCAGGAAAAAAGTGGAGATGAACTTGTAGCCCCATGACAGCAGTGTCGTCTACACCCGCTGCCTGTTCTTTCTTACGGGCAATCTGGTGCTCTTCCTGCCATGGACGTCTCCCTGTCATACATTTCCTTTGTCCCATCAGCAAAAAAACACTGGAAGATCACACTGGGCTTGTAGCCAATGCAGATTTATGGCTTTGGTTTTTTTTTCTTTGTGAGTTACCTTTGATGTAAAGACCAGCTTTGTATCATGGATGAGGTGTTGATCTAGGGACCAGGCTTGGCAGTGGGCTCCTGCTGACTGGCCCCTGGCAGGACATTTGGCCCAAACTCTGCTCATGTGTTGGGTTTTTGCCTGTTTAAAATCCATTTGATGCTCTCTTCTCCTTGGAAATTGCCACTGAGGGAGATTTTTGGTTTGTTTATTTTCTCCTAGATGGCAATTCACAACTTTTTGTATGTGTGAGCCTGTTTTGACAGGAGGTGATGCAGAATGGCAGCTCAATGTCCCAGTGACACCAGGGTATGGATGCTCCCGATATATGGCGATCAGGACAACCTTTATAACAACCAGCAGTCAGATTATGGTTCTAATGATTTTATATTCATTTTGTGAGTGGTAATTACATCACCAGGTAATTTGCATTTGGAGAATAATTTCACATTTACTCCCCTAGTTTGTGGCTAAAGTTGTTTCATCTGAGTAAAGGCTAAATCTAACTTTTGTTTATTTATTTTATCTAGGTAAGTTTGTTAAGGTAACACCATAGTGAAAGTACTGACTAGCAGATCTTAGCATTTGTTACTAAAACCTCAACATCTACAAGTGTTCATCTGTCTTATGTCCCTGGCATTTGTTGTTTTGTCATTAACATTAATACTGTCTTTAGATGCACGTTCAGTGTTTAATATTAATCACTATGGTTTGTATATAGACTTTCCCTTTTAGCTCCTTGCTGTGGGGTGCACAGAGGCCCCAAGCATGTCTTTCCCCAGCAACCAGTGAAGCAGAAGAAGTGAACTGCATTAGGAGCCCCCTGAGAAAGCAGGACGGCACTTAAAGAACAGGGATGCTCTTAGGGAGGTGGCAGTGAGGAAGTTTTGGTGTTTGGCAGGGTTCTAGGGGGGTACATGCAGTGTTTGTGCTTCCTGCATTCTCCAGAAGGGGAAATCCTCCCCATGCAGCCTGCTGGGGTTGGGAGAGAAGTTTTTGCATTAATTAGGAAGCAAAACTTGCTGGCGAAGAGCTGTTGAGGGTGAGACCACATTAGGAGGTCCTGCTGACTCATCTGGAGTGTAAAACATTGACTGACCTTCCACGCTGGTTCTCCAAGCTTAGTCTGGATGGATCCAGTGACAGTAAATTCCTGGGTTATTTTTTAGTCAAATGGGCGATGTGTCCTGTTAGGAGAAAAAACAAGTTTTCAGATGCTCCTCATCAGCATTACCTCCATGGAAAGGTAAAAGTCACAGAGTGGCTTTAGCTCATTCAGCTGCCAACTGTCTTTTAGATGCTTAGATCCTGATTAAATCATAGAATGGTTTAGATTGGAATGGACCTTAAAGCTCATCCAGTTCTAACCCCACTGTCACAGGCAGGGGCACCTTCCACTACAGCAGCTTGCTCCAAGCCCCCTCCAACCTGGCCTTGAACACTGCCAGGAATGGAGCATTCACAACTTCCTTGGCAAATCCATAAACCATTATTCCTCATTATGGTTTGGGATGTTAATTAATTTAGGATTTTTTCTCAGATGCATACCAGGATGTGCAGGACTCATGCAGTGTCTCTGCCTCCACTGCCAGGACCAAAGCTGCAGCCCTCACCCACATCCCACACACACAACAAAGACAGTGCTTGAAGAATCACTTTTGACAGTGAATTCTACAAACCACAGGGAAAAACCCAGTCAAGATGTCTATTAAATACAGTTCAAACAACACCACAGCAGATATGTTATGAATATTTTAAAATGGCTTCTTAAAATTAGGGACTGCCTACTGAAGGCAGTCATTAGTGCAGCCTTCATTAGAGTAGCAGTCTGTAACGAGTTATCAAGTTAGGAACTAATTTAAATTATATCTATTAAAATAGCTTTTTTACATAAAACAGAGGGCATCAGGGTTGTAAAATAGACTGGGGCTTAAAATGTAAGCTAATAAATATCTAATAAGTTACAGTGTGTGTTTAAACTGATAGAACATACAATATACTGAGTAAATATTGTACCGTGTAATCTGAGGGGCCCTTGGACAGCCCTGGAAGCAGGTGTAGGGTAATGCATGGAACATTTTATCATGCCTTTTCCAGGTCTTCACACTATGTGACCCCTCCTCAGCATCGTTGCTTCCCTAAAAGCACATTACTCAAACACAGCTTCTACCTGGGTGGAGCATCTGACTTGGTTTCACCGAGTAATTCATTAATGAGCCCTCCTTGTGCCTTTAGGTGGTTCATATCCATTATCCTCATTTAATAGTTTAGCCTAAGGATGTCTTTCAATATAAATAATCTTCCACATTGCTTAGATAGCATAGTTGTGTTTCTTTTTATAGTAAATTGGAAATATCATCTAAAAGCATTTGACCAGCTTTTGATTCATATGGCATAAAGTGAACCAGGTATAGAACCTCCCCAATTTCTGTAACAGGGGATATATTATCCCACCAGTGCGATATCTCCCACACAGACAGAAATTCATCCAACATGTGTTCAAGTAATTTTCTCTCTCTGACTTTTAGCTGGCCACGTAGACTTTTTAAACTACCCTTGCTGCTTTAAATGTAGTTTTAAATTGCACCTAATATTTGGTAGGTAATTCTTTAAAGCTGTTAGCACCTATTCACAGTGTAAGTCAGGGGATTTTTCTTTTTCATGTGTGCCTTCTGGGATGTTAAAGGATCCAAGACTGGGGATGCAATCTCAATCCAGAACTGATCTTTGCAGTTTCCTGCAAGGGTGAAATGGGAAAAATAAAATATTACTTTATTAAAAATTGCTCAAAACACATCTTCCTTGTTAAATATGCAGAGCTATTCAAAAATATTACCTTTCTGGGAACAGTAACAACACTCTGATTGCCTGAGTTACTATTTCCAGTACTTGGTTTACTGCTAAGGAAAAATTAGGACTTCAGGAGAACAAATGAATTCCTGCATTTGCTGAGGATTGAAAACATGAACATCCCCTAACTGTGGAGGGGTGAGAGGCTTGTATCATTTAATGTGGCAATAAGATTCACTCGTATTTGACCACATAATCAAAAGAAACAGGGGAAAATGTTAGTAAACAAATCAACTTAGCAGTTAGGAAAGCCCAGGGCTAGTAGAAAATTAGTGCACAACTGGAGGGATTGTACTCTACTTATTGTGAAGATACTCCTGGAGAGAAGATACTCAGCATCAAGGCAGAGACTGAAAGAAAGCAATGATGTTCTTCATACCGTATATAGTATAACTTTGTCACTCATGCTTACAAGTATCTACAGTATCATAATCTTTTCTCTCACAAAGTAAAATAATCTGGAATCTTATAGACAAAGTCTGTACATGCCTGAATCTTTTCCACGATGCTTTTACAAACTGCATTTTCTCTCCACAAGTTATTCTACAGTTCTCTCAGTAAAATTAATTCCACACTCTGTATCTGCTAATGAGAGTCCACCCAATATTTTGCTATTGCACACACTCATTAGCATGGTTTAAATTACAGGCAGCAATCAGCATCTGCCAAGCAGATAGCATACAAAAGATGTCTTTAGCATTTATGGAATCTAAATGTTTCTAATTCTTCCTCACCTCCAAAGCACAGCTCCGCGCAGCAGGTGTATAGGCAGTTAGGTTCCTGGAGAACAGTTACCTTCTGCAAGAGTACTCTAGCCCCTAAACCAAAAACTCCTGTGTTTCTGCTAAATGATTGAAGAATATCTTGTAAATTATTTACCTCTTCCTGCTGCTAGTTTTCAGTTGATAGTGTTTACTCCGTTTCCAACATGATGGCAAAGTTAAATTTTCATTTTGCTGAAAAAGAACAAAATACGGTGAGCCTTTTTGCTTGTTATTGCCTGATGCAGAATGAGCTGTTTTCTCAATCCCATGCATCACAGATGTCCTGTCAGGGCTCATATACACTGAGTGAAGTATTTGCATCCCCGTGCCTGCTGATAGAGTGAGCATGTTTGTCTACAAAGTGCTTTTAAATGAACTAATACATGATTCATGTGGACTCCTTTGAGCAGAACACCAATCTGTCTGGACACAGTTTGCTGTAGGCTTGACAATAGACACATTTCTCTAGGTGAGACAGGCACAACCATCCTCTGGAAATGCAGGGGGTGAGCAGTACCCATGGCCTGGCACATCTGAATGTACATTGGGTTACCTCGTGGGGCAGGAACCTGCCCTGTGCTGGAGGTTGTGTTTGAGATATTCTTCATACTGTCTCTGTTTGGATGCTTGTGACATGAGCTATGCACAATCTGTATCTGCTCAGTCATGCTTGAGCAGGAGAGGATAGAGCACTACCTTTATTATTTATACAGGGATACAATAAGATTCTTCGCAGTAAAAGAGAAAAAAAATTGATCCCATGTATACTGTTTCCTATTGAACTAAATAGATTTTTAATCGAGTTTCTGTTCCTTTGGGTAATTGACTTAACAGTGTGGGCAAATTAATTTCAGATAAACTATAGCTGGGATTTTCCAAGGAGCACGAGGGTGCTAGGGAGTCAGCTCTAGTGCAGGGAGAGCAGGGCAAATATCTTAATTCTTTTGGCTTTTCAGGCACATTGCAACCCAAATGTTTAGACCTGGAGCTGAATTCAGAAGCTTTCATACAAGCAAAACTCCCACTGAAGTCAGTTAAAACACTGGTTCAGAAAATACAGCAGAAAACAGCTCAAAAAATTCCCAAGTGCTCGAAAATGTGTTATACACACACAACCTCCACCCCATGTTTAATAGCCTAATCTAAATGTCGCTATTTGCAATGCATTGCTGTTCGAGTATTTCTGTGATATTTGGCAGGAATACCTCGGTTTGGACCTTATCTGGTTATAAAAGCCATTGAAACAAGTTTGTTTTCCGGTGACCCAACCAGAACCCCACTCTAGCGGTGAAAGACTGGAGAGTAAAATCAGCATTGCTCTGCAGCTTCAAAATATCCACTTTCTTCTGCTCTGAACCTGAGAGCTCTGATTATATCAAAGCGCTTTCTATAAAGTCTGCTGAAAAAGCAGGGAACACAGAGAACTTTTAAATTACATCTAGTCATAAACAGGCAGAAAGAGATGTGCACCATGATTTGCAGCTGAGGGGTTCTTGGGCCATTGTTCCTTTTCAGTTTTCCCAAATTCAGAGCCCGAGAGAGACAAGGAAAGCTGCATTCCCTTGTCAGTGCTGGCAGCAAAGCAAAGGCCAGAGGAGGAGCCCAAGGGCTGTATTTTCAGATCCGTTGGCTTTTGTCTTGTTGAGACAGGCAACTTTATACATTTTACCTCCCTCCAATGTCAAACCTATTAAACATTAAATCTTTTACATAGGACACTGTACCTATGCAGAAGAAAAACTCCTTCCAATACTCTTTAAGGAAATTAAAAATACACACTTTAAAAATCTGTAGCTGCTTTCCGTTGCTGAAAAAAATATATTCTGCAGGCTGAATATAATGAAAGAACCATTATTATTAAAGAAAATCTACTGTATGGAAAAATCTTCCATTGCATATTTTGGTGCCTTCATCATATAACTTCGGTAATTAAAAAGAAAATCAACTAAACAATAATTAAAAGAAAATTATTCCTCAGTTGCCAGTTGCAACCATCATGAAATCAAGGAATGTGGCACATAGTACTCTGTATTATTTACATGTTGTGAATGAAAGGAGAAGTATGTATCTATATAACTTTTCTCCCCCCAATAAATCTTAATAAAAATAGTTCTAGTGCTGTCCAACACAAAATGTAGTATTTTTCTTCTGTGCAGCTGTTTGCAAAGCTGGTGAATTGAAAAGATATTGCTCATATTTTCTCTGTTATTCTGTTCTATCCTGTTGACCTGGCTGATGTTATTGTCATATCCTAAGTTATCACCCAAAATTTTGATGGTCAGACATGGTTTGTCTGCTGGCGGAAAAGGTATGGCTGAAATGGTGCTGAGTATTGGAGTGCACTGTGGTCAGGACAGTTTAGCTGGGATTTGTAAAAATAAAAGGTATAAACAAGAGATAAAGAGAATGAATTGAAAGACAAATATGATTGCCATCTGAAAAGCAAGAAACAATGTTTTTTATTTGTAGTCCAGATAGTAACCTTTGATTTGAAGATTAATTGCAATAGTGAATAATAGACTTATATAATAATAACTGAATTTTCCCAGTCCAAGTAATATCCTCTGTACTTTTTCCAGGTTACTGCAGCAGCAAGAATGAAACTCAACATAGATGAAGGAAAAACTTTTATTCCCTTTGCTGCTCCCCTCTTCCATGTTTGGTTATTTGCCTGATTTTATCACCACGGAGGCAGGAGCCAACCTTTCTAACAGAGCTTTATGGCAACTCAAATATTTCATCCTTTTTCCCAAAGAAGTACATTAATATGATATTTAATAGTTTCTAGAAACTGTTGTTTATAAGGAGGGGGGTTTCCCAAAAAAGCTCCTGACTACTAAAGGGAATTTGGGATATTATCATAAATTTAAAAAATAAATATTTACCACATGATTTATCTAGTTTTCCTTCCTTTTCTTTGTAAGTACTATGGAATTAAACACTATTTTTCTTTTTCCCCCTGTTGCTTAGCTCATTGCCCTCAAAACTTTGAACTCTACTGAGCTGTTAATCGTTCTGCAGTGACAGACTCCTGTTAGTTCTTACTGCTTTCATCCATTCATTTTTATCCCAAAACATGGCACCTGCTGAACAACACTTCCCACTGCTTTCTGACCCCTCCTGAAATCATAGAATCATAGAATCAGAGCATAGTTTGGGTTGGAAGGGACCTTCAAATGTCATTGCTATTCTGGAGGTCACACCAGCCTCCTCATCCTGGAGAAAGGGGATGCTGGATAAATGTACAGGACACCAGACGCTGGAGAGAAATGAGCCAGGTCACCAAGAGCAAACTGGGGCACTGCAAATAAGTATCTAAAAGGGAACAGAGCTCCTTTCTGCTCCCACTCAACACCAGTGTTATTTCAGAACAAGCCTGTTGAAATTAAGGGACTTATCCTGGCTTAACACCAATGTAACTGAGAGGAGAATCTGCCCCCCTGCTCTTGGCATGACTACTTTTTTGGCAGATTTGGCCACTAATGCTCTCAATGGGCTTTGAGCTTACATTTAATGACATTACATTTATTTTAATATTTTTTAAATAGCTAGTGTAAATTGATTCCACTAAAGAAAAAAAATCCCTTTACCTTCCAGCGTTCATTTGTATTTCAAATGGCCCATTACATTTTCACTAACAATCATTAGAGCCCAGTGAGCTTATTGAAGCTTGGTCTTGGACTGAAACTGTAAAAACTGCCAGCTCTGGAATTCTTTTTTTTGCAGTGCTGAAAATAGCACTAGCAAAAGGGCTTTTTTGTTATAGGACATGACTACCTCACCTGAAATACTGTTAAGCCGTGGTAAAGAAATATGCTGCACTATTTTTTCAGGTCCTCCAGTGGAAAATACGGGCATAGCTTGGATCAGCTCTGATAAGCTGGTCAATATATTAATGCTAAATCTTTCAAGATTCAAACAGAGCCACTCACTGCAATTTTAGTTTCTAGTCAAAGAAGCCTGACAAGAAGGTGGTTCAAAACTTTGAGAAGCCAAAAGCACAGAAAGCAATTCAAGCATGAAAAAGAATATAAAACCTTACAAGGATTTCCACTCATGCCTGGTGATAATCCTAAATGCAAGACATGGGACGTAACCATCACAGCTAGAAGAAGAACATGGGACCCTGATGTCTGTGTCAGCTGTTTCTGCAGTAGGATGGAAAAGCCAGATGGGAACTACAGTTTTTGAAAAGCATTAATACAGAAATTTAGCCTTCTACCATGCTTAGAAGCTTTGCTGCTGTGCTCAATCACAGTAATACAGTGACTGAGTTAGGTAACACATGGAAATATGTTTAGCAGTCTGGATTGACTGGTAGTCTAGATGCATTTGGAATACTGGTTTGATATAGCTAAATATCAAGTCATATACTAGGCACAACTATACAAGGCTGGAGAGTTTAGTCCAGGTACAACTTGGTGGTCTCTGAACCAAAATGTTATGAACAAACACTTGAAGATATAAAGATTTTTGCCTCATGCTCTTGGCTGACTTAATTCTGCCAACCCACATCAGTGTCTCTATCTAGGATCTCTTCTTTGCTGTCTGCTACTTGTCTTTATTACCTACATGTGCATTTACAGGATCTCTAATTAGCCTCTGCTCTGCTTCTCTGCCTTCCGTTCATGCCTTATAATACAGGAAAAAGTGCATAATATGACAGTTATTCCCCCCCAAAGAATGCTTTCAATTTTCTTTGCTTTGAACTTTTCCATTTACCTGTTTCTGGGACAATTCAAGTTGTTTGGAGTCATATTACTCTTGTTATACTTTTTTCCATTCAATTCATTTTGAGTCATATCACTCTTGCTTATATTTTCTTCTTGTGAGCCTCTTCCTGTGCTGTGCCATTGGCAGGTCTCATCCTTTTACATGACTTCTTCCAGGTCATTGATACTTAGAGTGAATAGTGCTGTCCTGACATTGATCTTGTTGTGCTCCAGTAGTCACTAAGAACAAACAATATTAGGTTATAGCATTGATTTCATGGATCTCATTTTTTTCCCAATCATGTTCTTGTTAAACACCTTGTAAAATACATCGTGTCATATGCTCATCTCTTCAGTTTCATGGCAAAATGAATCCAACGCATACAACTGCCTCCATACTGGGAAAATTCATCCTCCCCAGTACCAAGGAGTTAGCAGTGTTTAATTCAGTCATATGCTCCAGGGAAACTTAATGGCATCCTGCAGCATCCAGTACAGTAATTCAAATTACCATAATTTGCCAGCAACTGGACAAGCTGGCTAATGAAAATGGGTATCACAATCTAATAAAAGCCCAATAAAACTTTCAAAGTCACTCTCGTGCTCTCGAGGGAGTATTACACAATCCCTGCCACTGCAGCAGGAGCCCATCTCCTTCCAGCTAATCTGCTGCGAAAGAAAGGTGCAGGCAGAACCTGGACATACCTAAACAGCTCTTCACGTCCTCACTTCCTTTTGGATAAACTCTGGACTCTTTTGGTAGGCACAGAAGTCACTAATAATACTTCTCAAAGGAGCTGTACTGTGGTTTGTTGAGAAAGGAGGTGATGTGGCCACAAGGCCTAGGATGTACAAGACACACACAGTTTCATTAAGTGCTCTTCCTAATTATTTTATATATTAATGCACTGCCATCACGACTTGCCAGATCATCTTCTGCGTGGAGCATGGAGCTAAAAAGACATCAAACAAAGTTTGCTGCTTCCTTCAACGTAGAGTTTAGAGGGCTCTATTTTGTAAGGCAGTAGGAACCCTACATAAAAATATAACAAAACAGAAACAGCAACCAAATGCCCATGTTGTTGATATAAGTGATATTTATAAATTAAGTGCTTAAAAAAATGGTGCATTTCAAAGTATAGTGGTTACACTAAGTAACAGTCTTATGTGTGTTTACTTGAACAGCTTCTCAGCCTGGTTTTGATGCCATTTAGCACAGAAGCAATAGTTCTTACAAAAGTGGTGACAATGTTGTGGGTTTTATTGCCTAAAAATCAAAACTAACATTCCCAATAGTAAAGTTTCCTTACTGGAAGATTCCACTGTTCTTGGATATGAGATGGATTTCAACATTTTTGACTCCTCTGAATAGATTCGATCATCACCAAAATATGTTCTCTCTTGATCCCACCCATACAGTCCAATATATTGAGGTGAACAGAGGTTGTGTGGGGATGCAGAGCTGCTTGCATAATCAGCCAAAGAGTAGGGTGCAATAATTCTTGTTTCTCTTAATCTTATGTAAATTTGGAGATCCTGTGTTTAAGTAAATAGTTGACTCAATATATTGTAGTGCGTATAGACAAATGAAGAGCATCTAACTCTTCCTCTATTTAAGCTTATTGTATCTTATGAAAAGCTGGTGTACAGAACTGTCAAATCAGGGCTGATTGTGTGTGTGTGGAAAACGCAAGAGCTTGTAGAGAGAAATACCTTCATTATCCTTTCTCAATCTTCATAAGAAAATAGCAAAATATTTTAAGAAGCATTTCAGTGACATGATGGATGTAAACCATTTAAAAGTTTTATTGAGCTTTACTCTAGTGCAAATCTTAAAAATACTATAGAAATTATATCAAGATTTTCAGTAAGGTTCCATGTAGTTTTATGAATAAATGTACAATTGATTTCATATTGGAAATAGATGCTAGGCAGATTTTGCATATCGGGCAGAGCAATGAAATTAGGTTTATTGCTGTTTTGGTTTTTTTCTTTTAAAAAAAGCACTTCAGCTCAGGTAATAATTGTACAGTCTATTATAATGATCCCAGGAGGTGCTTAACAGTACTGCAATTCTAAGTTTTTACACTTTTATTTTTCATTTGAAGAAAAACTTGTCACAATAAAAGTGATGCATTAACAGAACATCACTTCCTTCTTTTTTATTATGCATATTTAGATTATTTCCATGAAATTGCTTATCAAATCCCATAGGCCTTTAAAGATAACTGAACAGTTACCCATTTGTGTTAACTCTGGGATATTGTGCAAGAATTTGTGATGGGACAATGCGAAGATAAAGCCCTCTCTGAGATTAATATCTTCCTTTTCTTGCATCGAAGGGCCTGGTTTTTAAAGCTGTGTAAGGACCAGATGATCAATGCCTTGTGCGGCATTCAAGACAACTTGATTGTCACAACAAGAACCAGATTCTTTGAGGGCCAGAAATTCCCTTTAGTTTGTCTCTACATCTTTATAGGTGTTTAAGTACTTTAAAAAATATGATTCTCTATTTTTTAAGTGTGTTTTTTGTTTCAGCAAATAGACTCACCAAAATTATACCCCTTGGTTTAGGGGTAAGAAGATTTGATTTCATACACTACTTAGATTTTTCATCCTTAGAATCATAGAATCATTAAGGTTAGAAAAGATCTTTAAATACACCAAGTCCAACCATTAACCCATCACTGCCAAGTCCACCACTAACCCATGTAACTAAGCACCACATCTACTAGTCTTCTAAATACCTATAGGGATGGTGACTCCACCACTTCCCTGAGCAGCCTGTTCCAAAGCTTAATAGCATTCACACATTACAAAGTAAATCTTCCCACACAATTTAGGATACTCTTTCTACCTTTTCTCCAATCAGCTAGGCACTTCCAGGTATTGCCATGAATTTTTTTTTGCATGGGTTCATGTTTCCACCATCACTGGCCCATCAGTCAGTTTATCACATCATGCTCATGGTGGCCCTGCAAAGCGAAACATCAGTGGGAACATCATGCGCTGACCCTTCAAACAAACTCGAGTGAGCCATGACTTTCCATGCTCGAGGGCATGGAAACCCATGTGCCTGGTGGCTAAATGAACCCAGGATGATACAGTGAGAATAAGGCTGTTGGGTGGTGTTGCAGTCCCTAAAATTGAGCTCACCATTGCCTCCTGTTCCTTCTCTTGAACTGTTCTCATGGACAGTGTATGGTGAAGTGGCCATAGACTGCAGGATGAAGATGAGCAGTGAAGCAGTGGCTCATGCCAGTCACAGCACATTGGGCAATGTTCAGGGCTGTCAGCTCGGCTGTGCCCAGCACTTCCAGGACGAGTGAGCAGGACAAGTCTACAAGCACACATTAAAGATTCAGAGGAAGGCACAGTGCGGCTCATCTGCTATCACAGTCGTAGCACCAACTTTGAACATGCTTTTGCCCCAAGACTCTCTTGTGGCACTGGACTGTGTCAGCGAGTGGTGCCAGCTGAACTCATGCAGTAAAGAAGAGTGATTATACATCCTGTATGTAATCACAGAACATATGTTAGAATGGCACATGAAATCTGGGCACACTTTGTCCATGTAGTAAAGACCAGGAAAATTATGAACAAGCTACAGAAGGAAAACAACTTGCCAAAATTTCCCAAACCAAGCAGGAGGTTCCAGCGAGCTGGAACTCCACACAGTATATTCTTGAGGGGGTTTTGGAACAGAAACCTGGATATGTCTATAGCATGTTGGCAATGCTCATGATATAAAGAGCAGATGTCCTCACCTCCACCCACACGATTATGGCTGCCAGTTTTTCTAATATCTTCTGCCTGATGAACTGTCCAGTTGCAGGAATTTCAGCTGAAAAATATAAATGGTATTTCTGAATTTGGGATGTTTTACTAGATGTTAACCTCCCAGAACCGCGTAATGAGGCAGAACCGGTCAAGGGAAAGAGACAAAGTGGGAAAAGACAAACCATGATTTGTCTTGGGGAGGGAAATTTAGATAGATATTTTTAGAAAGGAAACTTCTGAAAGCTTATAATTGTTCACATTTATTATGGAGTTCAAAGAGTAGGAGGAGAAATACGTGCTTTGAGATAAAAGAAAAAGCAGCTTGAAAAGTATTAGGAGTAAAGGGAATCACAGTACAAGTTGTTTTCTAGATAGCAATAGTAGAACAAGAGTCCAGAGTGCAGAAAAGATGAGATTGATGAATAACTATTCTTGTTTTATAATGCAGAAAGAAGCCAATTTTAGTACAGTGGTCACAACTTCCACGTTGATAACAAATCAGGGCAATAGGAACAAGAGCTACTAATTAATGTTAGTTCCAGGTGAAATGTTGGCGTGGAAACCTTACTATTCAATTAACAAAGCCCTGATGGGGGGAGCTGCTTGGTGTGGTTATTTACTGCTCCATGACTTGGTAATCAGCACTTGGTTATGAAGCCAGTCACTTAACAAGCCCCACATTACCAGCTGGAATCGGGACTTACCATCATTTGGCAGGTTTCTTGGCTCGGTTCAATTTATCAGGTGCATCCACAACCTGGAAGAAAGCATAAAATTATCAGTGAGTAGGGTACTGATGTGGAAGGATGGAAGGCAGGGAGGAAGACAGGGAACTGGAGGTAATAACTGAAGGACACCTTTACCACCAAGGTGTAAGAGTAGCTGCCTGTGGCTCTCAGCATGATACAGCAGATGGAAGGGGGGATGTTGGAGTAACAGACGGGGTGGTTATATAGACCTTGTTATTTTACTTCATTACTGGGCACACCTGGCTGTTTAGGGGTTGAACAAGCTGCACCACCCAAGCCTGTGGCTCAGGAGAAGAGGTTTCTGAGGAAAAAACAGGCTGATGATTAATGAACATATAGCTTATAGGAAAGGATTTCATGGTTCGGTTTATTTAGCTTATCAAAGGGAAGGTTAAGGATGACTTGACCATGGCTTATACACACCCACATGATGAAGTGAACCTTAATAATGGGTAGTTTCATCTATCAGACAAAGATATAACAAGGTCAGTGGCTGGAAATAAATTCAGAAGAGTAATTAGGGTACATGTTTTTTAATGTTGAGAGTGATGAACTGACACAAAGGTGCACTGGGAAGTGTGGCAAGTTCTCGAATTTTAAAGTATTTTTAAGAGGCGTTGCTTTTCTCAAAAATGTGTCTTTCTAATTCAGGCTGCTAAGGGAAATTCAATGCTGAGGCCAAACTATCCCCTCACAGTCAGTCCTTCTGGCTTTGCAATTTATAAATCTGGTAGTGTGAAAAAGGACACACTGCCAGTAAACCAGTGTTCACAGCTCATACTACAAAAACAGTAACAGCTATTGTTTGTTACCAAAGCATATTTATAAATATGAAATAAGGCTGCACCCTGGCAGATGTGCTGGCAGGAAACTCAGTGTTAGTGCTGCTCCCAGGGTCTTCCCTGCAGATGGAGCTGGAAACTTGGGCGGCCAAAAGGCATCCTCCCCTCACTCCCTCTGCATGCAGGGGCCAACCTGGGGCATGGTTCCCTCCTCCTGTGCAAAACTCTCCACATCTTGGGTTAAAAAGTAGTTTGCTACGGACCACTTAAAATGCCTTTCAGTGCATCAAGCAGGACAAGTAGGTGGGTTGCCTGCTGCTGATAGCACAGAAAACTATAGGGAAAGAAGGGCGGCCTTGTGTCCATGTTGCCTTTCACTCAACTGATGACTTCCCTGGCTGAGGACATTAGAGTCCCCTGGGGAGGGTGGGTGAGGCAGCCAAAGTGGTGGGAGGAAGAAGGTGGCTGAGATATCATCACCTTGCTCCAGAGGAGAACTGCAGATGAAGGCAAGTGCATCTCCCACTTTCCGAGTGAGCCTCTCCCCAAACTACTCCAGAGCAGCCCTGATTTGGGCCCTGCATGGCTCCTCTGCAGTGTGGGATATTAGCTGGGTAATTTCCCTTCACTTTAGTGGCTTGGCTTAATTAAACTTCAGTTATCGCTTTCTGTCCTATTGAAGATTTATTCTTATTACTGGAATAAATAAAAAGATGGGGGCACTGGGAGCAAATGGGAATGGCAACAGGGAAGTTCCTTCTCAATTTAATTTCTTTGGTTAAATTTTGTGTTCCGTAAAACAAATCAAGCTGGGGGTCAGTTCTGGTTTGTAGCCACTGGATTTCCAAAACCTTGATCTTATTATATGGTACAAAAGACAGACATGGACAGAAAGTTCTCATGAAAAAAAGGCTCCTGTTAAATCAAAGAACTAAGGTTATGTGAGAATGAGACTTCTAAAAGCACAGCTATACAAGAAAGGAATCTGCAGCTGCTACGTCAAGTTTATCAAGGCACTCAAGCTCTCTTGCAGCATATAACCTATGTAAATGGCACCAATAAAAATATTCCAATTTCCATCTATATTTTGATTACCTTACAGTGAGTACAGAATATAATAAACTCCCAGTTCTATAATGAATTCAAATAAACAAACAACTACCCTAATCCCCAAGCAGGCCTTCCCTAAACGAAATTGAGAATAATTTGGGGATATAAACTCTCTTTGTGTTATTTGGAAATGCATGTTCCATTAGCATCGTTTGGTTTTGCTGGTATTATATGTATGATATTGGTTCCTGCTGAATAGCTTAAAACAACAGTCAATTGGTAAGTAAGGGAGAGCGAGGGTTTATTTTCCCTGCAAAGGAAGGAAGCGATTTGCATTTTCATCCCATTAATTTCTTCCCTTAAAATAGGTAAAGGGAAAAAAAGGAAATAGTTTCCTCATCAAAATGTTTTTGCCCAGTGGAGTTCTGGTAATAAAGAGTAAAAAATGCACGAGATAATTGTTAACACTTTGCAGAAGTGCCCTTGTAGTGCTCATAGGGAGCTCGCCTGCTTTGCCCCAGGGGAACTGGCCGGGGGCTCTGCTCTGCAGCTCACAAAGCACAGGAGCTGGCGATGCCGGGCTGGAGATACCTTCTCCTTCATATCCATACGTGTCCTGAGCGGCCTTTACAGATCACCCAGTGTTTAAGAGGACAAATCGCAGCCGAGGAAGGTCTATTTACCTTGCATTAGGCACCGAAGGCCTGTAGGGGGAGATTTCTTATTACTCTTTAAAGTAAGTGAAGCAGGAGAAGGATTGCAATGCTTATGGGTATCATTTCTTGCTGGAGGTTTCCCTTCTTTAAAGGCTCCAGCCTTTAAATTAGATGAAAAGACCAGATGCTCCTGCAATATTAAATCTAAATAGATTTTGTATATATTTAGGGCTTAATACAAGGATATAACATGAAGTTCTCATCTAAATTAGTAGATATAATTGTTTAGGTGTGAGGTGCTTGTGGTGATTTCCAGCCTTTAACCTGTACAGGTTGCAGGAAAGGAGACCTGACACCCCTTCCAGCCCTTGAGCATTGGGACTGTGCTCCTTGAATCACACATGCTGGTATGATTCAGCCCCTTAAAGAGAGGAGGTGAAAGGCAGGATTTCCCTGGGGGTGCACCCTCTTTTGCCACCCAGATGGTTTTGTGACATCTCAGGGTGGGTGCTGGCACTGCAAAGCCCCTGGGGCTGAATCTGCCTGAGGCTAACTGAGAGATTAAAAGGATTTCAAGGACTTGGGAAAGAAAGTAGTCAAATACAACATTTTGCATGCTGGTCAGAGTACCAGCCTAGGAGTGAGACTGATGGAGGCAGCTGCATCACTGCTAGGCTCTGCCTGCTTTTATACCCCTTATGTAGAGCAGTACTATTCTGGGGCCTTAGTGGGGTCCTGCTCACCAAAAGGCAGCCATGTCCACTAACCCAAGGACACGCTGCCTCTCTGCATGAACCAGAACTGCCTCAGTCTCTGCTGGTGCTGCCATGGTGTTTCTTTCTGGTTTAAAGTCTGTTTTTATCTGTACCACTTACAGAAACACCCCTTGTTCTCCAAGGCACTTCTTTCTGCAGGTTAACCTGACAAAGGAGGTGTTTTTATAGCATATTACAGTCAGTTTTGGTTTAAAATAACACTCAGTAGTAGAGATTAAGTATTTCACGCTGGAAACCTGAGAAGAAAAGCACCGTAGATTAGGTCAGTTTTAATATATGAAGTGTGCAGATTTCCTGTATTGTAGTAATAATTTGTATTTATCTGTCTGTGGCTCAAAGCCCTGCGTTTGCAGAAATTCATGTACAAGCTTAACTTCACATGTATGACCAGTCCCCATATGCTAACCCCATTGTTAGCAGAAATGAGGAGCTAAAAAACCCAAACAGCCCTTTTAGCACATTTATCCATTACACATTCCCTGTCTCAGGTATTTGCCTACTGAGGGGGAGAGGCTGGAAATAAAACAGCATCTCAGAGAAATCTGCAATGTATTTTTTGAAGCAGTGAGGAGCAGCTTAGTTACACTGTCTGTACTTCATAGAACAAGAAGCCAAACACTGTAAGTGGAAAGGCAAACAACTGCTTTGCTCATGAGAACTTTCAAAATAACACCTTTCAAAGCAAGAAACTCTGCCTTTTAACCCACCAACTTCTGAAAGCACCACAGTGCCCCTGGCCAATCTGAACTTCTGAATTCAGGGAATCCCATTTTTGTGCTCGATGGGAAGACATATCCAGAGCTTTTAAAGTGTGACCCTGCATAATCTAACAGGCTGGTGAATTGTTTAGATTTAAATACTTTATATATATATATGTCTTTGTGTTGCAAAGATACTTAGTACCTGGTCCTCATTACAGTTAAGTCTCGTTGTCACCCCTGTGACACAGGGTGCTGGAAAGCACAAAGTCCGCTGAGGCCCCAACAGCGTTGTGGTGACACTGGGTGATTTTTTGCAGCTCTCAGCATAGGAGAAATGTATGGGTAAAGCTGTTTGTGGGTGTAGGGGCAGGCTGCTAAGCTGTCTCAGGGAACAGCATCCTCCAGGATGCTTAAGGCAAATTGCAGGACCCGGTAAATAAGATCTGTGTGGGTACAGCAAATAGTACAATCCTCCACCACTAGCATCACAGCATACAGCTATAAAACTTTGAACCTTGATCCTTTGTACAGCTAGAAGGCTTTGGGGTAAGACTGATTCATGATACAGCTAGAAGGTGTTGTAGTAGGACAGATTCATTATAGAGCTACAAGACTTTGGGGTAGGACTGATCCATTGTAGAGTCATAAGACTTTGTGGTAGGATGGATCCATCATACAGCTAGAAGACTTTGGAGTAAGACTGATCCATTGTACAGCTACAAGACTGTGATATAATGGACCCATTACACAGCTAGAAGGCATCGTGGTAGGACTGATTACGCTGGAGCTACGTTCTTGCACTAGGAGCGGGGGGCACATGAAGAGGAGAGGGCAGTTTGAACCTTGCTCGGTGATCACAGGTAGAACCCCAAATGGATTCAGTGACTCTGCAAGGATCATGGGAACGCCCAAGGGTTTTTCTTTTGCACTCGTGCAGTTAGTTCTGATTAGAAAACATCCTGGAGATTGTTTACCTTGTTCTGAGCACTCAGGACTCCTCAGGACTCGTCTTGCAGATGGAGAGGTGGGATCTCCTGGAGCGATTAGAGTGCTGCATCAATAGCAAGTGCATCGATCAAGTGGCTTCATCATCGCCATTGCAAGCTATTACTAAAAATTCTTTAAGCAGCCTGCTGTAAAATAGAGTATTCTGTCAATTAACGGGCTATTCCTCCACATGCCAGCATGTCAAATAGCCATTGTCTGAGTTCAATAACCTTCTCTAATTAAGTATTTACTAGATTCCACTATTAAGCCACTATTAAGCATTTTAGAAACCGTTATTTATTATGTATTAATCAATAGTCCTTTCAGACTATTGAATAAATAAATGAAGTTATTACAGCTACTTTTGTTTCAATACTGCTCAAAAATAGGACATTTACTCAAAGAAATACAGATAATATTAAAAGTCCTATAAATCCATGTAAGAAATGCAGGCTGGGAACTAAATATATGCATCAGCACCCAATGTTAATGCACATATCCCAGCTTCTTCCTTTTTCCCCTGTTGTCCCTTTCTTATAATGGTAGAAACAAGGGGCAACTCTCAGTCCTGGTACTCAGAATGAAGTTAGGATTCCACTCCCTGCATCAGTTCTGATTCTCTTTCCCAATTTCTCTTTCAGCCCAGTACAGATCTGGGTGAATAATAATTTCATCAACATGAACATCACTTTGTTTGCCATTAATTTGATAAAGATTTCCCCACCATCGCAATGTGTGAATATGTTTACATAAGGAAACAGCGGTGAATCCAACGGCCTAATCGGAATCCACAAAGGAACTCTGAAGTGCTTACAATCCTCTGCTCCCTTTTGGATTTCTCCCAATATCTTCACTTAACGATCACAACTCGAAAATGCTCACATTGGACCAAATGTCTTAGACTAATTATGTGCTAGTATCTGATAACATTTTGCCACAAAAATGTTTGTTTGAATGTATCTTATCAAAGTAATGTTTGTGCCCAGGATTAGCCACTGCTTGGCTAAAGATTTATGTAATCAGCTTATTTTAAGATTAATTCATGAAAAAAAATACAAATACCTATTACCACTTAATTTGTATAATAGATATTTACTATATTTTAACAGTGCAATTAAAAATTAATATGGACTGCAAAACCATAAGGTCATGTAAACACTCCACTATTTGTTTGGTAGTTCACTTATCTTTTATCCCAAGATGTGATTATGCAGCCCAGACCTTTCAGGTTTGCAGAATAGAGAAAGGTCACAAGTGGAATGAGATGAATATTCTCAACTCACTCCCGAGCAGACGTGTACACAGCAACGCACTATCTCCACTCATTCATCACTCTCCGGCTTGAGAGGTGGCAGAGGTTTCGGAGCATGGAAGTGGATTGATGGAGCCCAAGAGGTGAGCTGTCCCTTGGGTGGGAAGCTAAAGCTACTGAAAGAGCAGTCGGATAAAACCGTCTGTTGCCCCAGTCCTTTAGTTCAGGCTCTACTTTGTGAGCCGACAGTGCTTTTTATGTGTTTGATCGTCAGGGCTTGGACTTGACTATGAGGTTATAATGTCAGCAGCTTCAAAGTCTGCTGTATTAGCTTTCTTTATGCACATTTGAGTGATCCAAAAGTTCCTATTCAGATTATATCCTTAATTAGCTCTTCTTTTTCTTGCACATTTTTTGTTTGTCTGCCCATATTCAGTCTAGCAGCGTGCCTCAAACACTGGTGTATTATTGCAGGCATTGAAAAACAGATCTTCCTGTAAGCTGCCTTCCCAGTGTCCCTCTTCAAAGGATTACCACCAAGATGCAAACTCCCCAGGGGATCACCCTGCAAGGGGCAGGAAGGTGGGAAGGGCTGAAAATTCTTCTCTCTTCAGTTTGGTCTGCTTCTAACACCCCCTAAAGCTAATGGTGAAAGTGTTACCAGGACCTTATCAGCACCCAGCATTTGATACCCATCCAAAGAGCTGTACCCTTAAGGTCTGTGAAACAAGACTCAAAATCTCCCAGGAATAAATACGTTAGACAGGTTTTTGGTAGCTTTAGCAAGCCTGTGGACTAAAAATAACAAAAGACTGATTTTTCTTTCTATATTTCATCACTCTAATTTCAGTCTGAGGTTAAATCTAGAAGGGCAAAGGCCTTTGAAATTAAACAATTTGCAAATGAGTTTTTGGGGTTTGCTGATCTTCAAACAAATTTGTGCTTCAAGATTAATTTTAATCCAAACAAAAATATTTCCTCTGTGGAAGGCTCCCAGATATCAAGCCCAAGCTGATTTAAAACTGCAGTTACTTACCTGAATTTCTGAACTCAAGTATCTAAGTCCAGGCGAAGAACCTAAGGAATTCTTTCCTGCTGGCTTTATTAGCACTTCAGAAGGAGGTCCTAGGTCCTCTACAGACATAGCCCGTATCATCATTTAATAATTCAGGCTTGGCTAGCAAAGCATGGACGTGTCATAGCTAAAAGTCCAGCAAAAGACACATCCATATGCTCAAGGTACATCTTCAAGGAAAGATTCCCAGAGTGGCTTTTTTTTCAGAGACACAGGTCAGCATTAAAGAGCTGCTCACAACTGTTACTGCCCTGATAGCCAAATGAGCCACTAATAACATGACCAATGGTAACACCTAACAAGAAAGCTTGCAGGCCCTTGTTTATCAATTGGCTTATTTATAAAGCAATTATCAATTACTTACTAATTGTTAGCATTGCAAGCTAATTAAACACACTTGCTGAGCTGATGCCACTTTCCCAGCAGCTGGGTAACAAGCAACATAGAATCATAGCATTATAGAATAGTTAGGGTTGGAAAGGACCTTAAGATCATCCAGTTCCAACCCCCCTGCCATGGGCAGGGACACCTCCCACTAAACCATGCCACCCAAGGCTCTGTCCAACCTGGCCTTGACCACTGCCAGCAATGGAGCATTCACAACTTCCCTGGGCAACCCATTCCAGTGCCTCACCACCCTTACAGTAAAGAAGTTCTTCCTCATATTTAATCTAAACTTCCCCTGTTTAAGCTTGAAACCATTACCCCTTGTCCTATCACTACAGTCCCTAATGAATAGTATTTTCCAAGTTTTAAAAATATTTATTTCCAAATAACAACATCTAGATTAAGTTGGTTTGAAAGACTTCAGTATTTATTTGTCAGCTGAGAAGCAATATTGTTGCTCTGTATCTTTACTGGTCCAAAGCCAGCATTGCTCATTAGGTCTGCCTTGTCTGCCTTGGTTGGTAGCTCTTGGTGCGTCCTTTCACAGCAGTAAAAGTCTTCTGTCCTACCAGATTCAACAAAGATAAAACCCTGTGAATGTTCTATACACAGCAGCAAACAAAAACAGTTCCTTGACACTGAGCATGGTAAAATACAATCACAGTTATTCTGGAAAGCTCTGACAGACTACCTGGCAACTTTGAACTGCTATATAAATCATTAGATTGCAAAACATTTCTGAGGGAAAAACAAATTAAAAGGTCAAGTCTTTAACACACAAACATGCAAAACCCTCCACAATATTAATTATTTTCAGTGTAATGTAATACTAACCATTGCATATAGTTCTGTCACAGAAGAGGAAGAATTTAATTGTGTCAGTGTGATTGTCCTGGGAATTTGGGAGCCTGCCGTAGGTAGGGAGCTTGATTTCAGCCTGTGAACACGTTAGCAGCCTGTATTGAAAAGGCATTTCCATTCCTGGTGCCTGTGCCACTGAAAAGCAGAGGTGTCTACCTTCTGTGAACACTTAAACGAAGAGGCACTATCTTCTTTTGAGAAAGAATAAAAAATAAGCAACTTAAAATAATTAACATAAGTTAAGTAAGAAATACAGAAATAATGATTGATGGCAAAACTTTAATGTTTCCTACCTTATAATTGCTTGGATATTGCAGCCTAATTCGGCATCACACTGGCTGCACCCCTGTACTCCTCACAGATGAGCTTTAGGACCCCTTCAGACCTATGGACACAAGAGGCAAAATTTTATGACCCATTCCATGATCAGCATACACTTGAGATGTTCTCATATTCAGTTGGGCTTTCTTGTTGTTCTCCTTGCCCTTCAGTGAAGAAAAGTGGTCCCAAAGTGTAGTAGCTTTTGTTTACTTAGGCATTTTGTTTGGTTTACTTTTGTTGTTTAGTTGAACTCTGGATAGCAAGCAAGAAATATTGGCTTGTCATTGATATTTTCCTTTAGATTTGTGCTGTTATAACATAAAATTATGAAAACAATGTAGCACTTTCAGGTTAATTTGTAGTTGTATTTGCTGGCTTATTTCATTGCATTATTAAAACATTTAGTACCGTATGTGTCATTAATATTCCAAAAAGTAATTAGCATATTTAATCAAAAACAATTAGGAGCAAACATTGCTTCCCTTTTTAAGTAATAAAATATTTATGTCTGGAATAAACAAATGGAAAACCAAAAAGCACTTTGAGGTGTCGATTTCATGCACAGAAAACAAAACAAAAAAACCCACCCAAAAGCAAAAAGGAGAAGATGCCTTCAGCCTCCAGCCTGCCCTGGTGAGTTTCTGCCTTTTCTTCTTCTTGCAGATGTCAATCATCATGTTACCATTTTAAAACAATCCAGTTTTCTTGCTGTTTCCCCATATTGTAGTAAAAGAATATAGGGGAAGAGGGCAAAATTATGTAAATCCTACCTCGGAGCCAGCTTTGTGTAGGCCTTTTCTGTGAGACACAACCATGATGGACAACAGTTTGAAGGCCTTAATACCAGGGACAGACCTGAGGGACTGACAAGCTGAAAATGTGATTAACCCTGTTGGAGTCATGCTTCAAGATGTTCATTGTTTTATGCAAAATGGAAAGCAAAGGAAGTAAGACAATACAAAAGAGATACCCCTCTCTCCACTGGGCTTTTACAGGCTTCATTTAAAGAAGTCACAAACCACCACATTGCGATAAATTTTGACAGTTGTAAATATTTGACCAGATCGTCAAAATAAGATTAGCCACTTGGCTTCAATACCTTCTGGCCATTTCCTTAGCCTAACTGCATCTTTCAACGAGTTCTGTTGACACAACTCTTAAAATTCAGGGGGACATCCCACCTATCAAATTCTCCTTCTACATCACCTTCCAAGTGGATGATAGTATTTTGATAACCATTTCATTGATCCTCTGTTCTCAGTTAGTTTTTTAATTCCTTAGAAGGACAAGCACTTTTCCAAGCGCTTAGTAAATGGTTTTGTGCCAAGGCACTAAGATCAACAGGGAATTTATGTGGAGTTTGCTGGTTTTCCGGTCTATTCTTCTATATTGAAGAACAAGAAACGCAACAAAGAGACACAAATCTTTCATTTCTGTTTTGCAGAGAAATTGTTTGCAGTGATTTGAAGAGAAACCAATCCTCCAGCTTGGCCAGAGTGGATCGGATGCTGGAAATGGATGGAGTGTGCTGGAAAGTGGCTCCTGCACAGGTTTATAAATAGGCTGCGTTTCTCATCCTGAAACATTGCTCCACTTTACCTGTTGTACTGTAAATTAGCACGCTCCTCTTTAAACACAGTCAAAAGAAACAAAATACATATGTAACACTGCTGCCTTGAACACGTGAGGGAAGAATAAAAAAAACCCAACTTATGAAATGCGGAAAACATTTGTTCAAGTCTCCAAGGAAAATGAAGTCAAACCAAACAAGCATATAATATAGATGTACGCCTCATGGGCAAAGTTACCTCTAAGCCCATATGTTTTAACAAATTAAGAGGTAAATAATTTGCTGAAGGTACAGTTCAGCCACGTCAGAACACCTCTGGAAATGAGATATCTCTGTGTTTCAAGTGGTGTTTCTTATCGAAAGATTTATTTATCTGCTTTTAGAGGAAAAAAATCCACCTTGTTTTGTCTCAAGGAATACTACTGTAAGTAACTATTAACCCTTCAGGGCCTCCACAAATGATGTGGTCATTTGAAGTCTAGCCTGCTTTGCTGCTCTTGTATCTGCAAGCAGCTGAGAGAGATTGATAAAATTCAGGTTTTCAATAGGGTAAAGCCACGGGGGACTTCCTTGGGAATGAAAAGAGACACAGAAAGGTTACTACATGTATCCTAGAGTCTGGTACATAATTCTACCATTAAGACTTTAATTTATGAAAAAACTGCTAGTGTGGTCCCCAAATGGTTAAATTCCACTCGAACTTTTCATTTTAGTTAGTCATGAATATATCTAACATACAGAGGCCATCAGCATCTCGCCACTAGAGACTATAAAGTCTACTTACATAGGGTTCCTGGGATTTTTCATGTTCTTATGGAAAATATCTCTGAAATCCCTGAGCTGAAAATTTTGATCTCATTTGTGGATGTGAGTGATGCTGAGAAAGGGTTGAAGAGTGAAGAGAACACTTTTCTCGCATAATTTCATTTGTCAGGAGAATCTTGCCGCTGACATTGGAAGAGTGATTTAATTGATTTTAATCATACACCTGAGATTGGGAAATTGAGCCCTCTGTCCTGAAAAATAATTCTAGGCTTCCATGCGAATGTCTAATTTGCAGCTAATAGTTTTTTTTTACTTGAAGTTTTGTTATGAAGTTTAGAAAATACAGATCAAAGGCTCACATGTAGAACTGCTTATTGCAGCCAGAGATGTCAGCAAATCAGGGCCGCTGTGTTCAGTGGTACTAAAGCACCCATCTGCCTGGCATGTAACGAGGTGTTGCTGTGATTTTGGACAGGCAGGAAAACAAAAGCCCTGACTAAAGAGCACATTATACCTTCAGAAAAGAGGTGCTTTTATATGCCGAGTACAGCCTGGAAGACGCGGAGATCTGTGATACTTCACTGCTGTTCATGTTTAATCCTTGAATTTAGCCTGCCATTGAGTATAGTGTTTATAAATTGCTTATATATGCCAAGGAGAGCCTTGCTGTGTGCCTCAGTGTGCTGCAGTGATTTATTCTAAATAAATAATTCCTTTTTTATCTCTCAGTTCAAAACAAACAGCGTTATTCAATTACAAATGTTAATGCTGAACACAAAAATGAAGCCTGATAACTTTTTGGATTATGAAGAACCAGTGCGTCTTATAGGTTTTTTTCACAGTAAAATCTCCATGAACTTTGTTACCAATATCAGCTCTTATTCGGAGGGGTTTACAGTCAGCATGAAGTTTCCCTTTCTCCAGTGCTTGAACAATAAGGAAACACTTATATTGCTCCACACGGTTAGTACTTTTTTGGGATGTAAAACTCAATAGTCACAATATTTTCTTTTCTGTAACAATCCTGAAAATTTGCGCATTGGATTTGTATTCAGAGGATTTTCTATTCCCAAACTGAACTGACATTCATAGTAGCCATTCATTTTTCATTGCTCTTGTATGGAAACTAGAAAAGAATGGCATTATTCATTACGTGGCCACTTCAAGGAGGTGAGAACTTGCAGGAGTAACTGGCATAAGAAGTTTTGATGCAGGGATGAGTTTAATTCAAACTGGGTGCTGATTTGGGGCTGAGTCAAGGCAAATGCCACTTTTCAGTTTGGCACCGAGGAGCCAAAAGTCTTCCAATCTGTTTTAACCAGGTTCTGATCTCATATAATAGCTGTAATTTAAAATCTAATATTTCTGATGAGGAATCAGAATTGTTGGGGCAAACTGGTACTGGGTGATCTGAAGGATTCAGACTTTTGTCTTCTGGATTTAGTGATGTCTTCTCACAACTCTGAAACCTTTGAGAATATGACATTTCCTTACATTTTTGGCAGTGAAGACACTAACGAAGGAGACACCATAAGGAGCTGATAAGCATGTGATTAGCATTATTTCTGCAGCAGCAAAAATATTTATAATGAAGTCCCTGCACAAACAGAAATATCAGCTCCTGTTGAGGCAGGGACAGTTTACATTTTGGCACAGCTGCCAAAGCACAAGAATACTTTTTTTTCCTACCTTAGTGAGGATTTGGGGTCCCCTGGTCAGCTAGGATAAATTCAGATGAGCCCTGCTAATGCACTTTTAGCAGAGGTGCTGCTGCTTGCTGGAGCTTCAAGCTGCACTGTAGACGGTTTCTTGATTCTGCAAGTCACAGGAAACATGGAATAAGACTCCAAAACAGCTGTTTAGTGCAGTGGCAGTCTTCATACTGGAGCAAAAAAAGTAAAATAAAAAAGGGTAATGGCTTCAAGCTGAAAGAGGGGAGATAAAGATGAGCTCTTAGGAAGAAGTTCTGCCCTGTGAGGGTGCTGAGGTGCTGGCACAGGATGCCCAGAGAAGCTGTGGCTGCCCCATCCCTGACAGTGTTCAAGGCCAGGTTGGACACAGGGGCTTGGAGCAATCTGCTCTAGTGGAAGGTGTCCCTGCTCGTGGCGGAGGGTTGGAACTGGATGAGTTTTAAGGTCCCTTCCAACCCAAGCCAGTCTACAATTCTATGCATGAATCTTGGCTTTGCCTACTACAGCTGGGCACAGATCCATTATAGCCAAGTGTGAAAGTTTGCCCTGGCTAAAAACCCACTATGGATATAAATTATCAAGACAGATCAGTCTAAAGGGTCTTTCTAAAGGTGCTGTGAATCCAAGTGACTGGTCCAGCATACCGTTTTCATCCTACTGTAACATGTTCAGTAGGATACAACACATTATTCAGCCACCCTGGTATGTCCAGCCTGCTGAAGCAGTCTGGGGGAAGACGCAAGATGAAGACTGGTCAAATGTCTGCCTCCTGTCTCGTGAGTTGTTTTAAGCATGTGCAGCACATGAATGCTTGCAGTCATGTATTTAGCAGCTACATTCAGCAAGCAGGCCTCAAATGCATGTAGAATAATTAGTTAATGTTTGTAAAGCAGTTTCAAGGTGACCAGTGCTGTGTAAGCCTTAAGTGTTGTTATCATTATATGAAATGGCATGGCTCATTGTACTCCTCTAGCTGTAGCAACCACAACAGTCTTGATGATGCCTGTTAATTTTGCTGACTCTTTTATCATTACCCTCCATTGGCGATTAAGTGTCATTTGTCTTATAATTTTAATGTTATCTTTAACACACATAATAAAGTTTACATAATTATAGCCTATTAATATAATTTGCATGCATGTTACTGGCAAGGCAAAGGAAATGTTTCATCACCCAGCATGCAATTTAGCTTATTTAACCATTTCCTTTTAATTTTCATCAATAGATCAGTGCGCCTTGTAAATGGAGATAACCTCAATAAATTCTCTTTTCAAGACTCTTATCTGTATTAAGTCTCTAAAGGTCTTGGTAGCAGGACTATGAAGTGCTGAAGGGGGAACATTGCTGAATGTCTGCTATGGGAAGTTTTAAAAATTCACACTTTCTTCAGACAAGCATAGGTCTTCCTAATGAAACCTGGGAACAAGGTGCTCTCATGAAAGCTTTGAAAGTGTGTGTGCGCTGTGCTTCATAGCTGAGCTATAACAAGACTTTAAATGAGTAAACAGTGTTTGGATTGAACATGAAAAGAGTCGGCATGAAAAGACAGGTTCAAAATATTACATGATGCTTTGCAAAAGTGTAAATGTGCCTGCCTTTATTTTTTTTCTCTTGGTAAATGGCAAGCGTTTACAACCCAACTAAAACAGTACCAAGAGAAATCCTGTGTTTGCTCTTTGGAAGATATTCAATAAATTATAGTGAGCTGCAAATGTCACTGGATTGGGAACTGTAAGAGCTTTACCTTTAAGTCTTTAAGTAAAGACTTGCAGCTGGTGCAGTGGCTAGGTAATCCCTAATGATAAGCTGCTTTTAATGTGGGGGTGAGGCAGTTTTCACACAGATATTACTGCATTAACCTTACTCTAGATACAGTGCAGGTGTGCACAATATTGTGCTTTGCAGCCTTCCCTACTTTATTCTTCCAGGGTATCCGAAACCTGCTTTAACAGATCCTCTTATACCATGGTGAAAAGATTGCAGTTCAAGCCTATTATCAACAAAAACCTGCCAAAAGGGCTACATTGTCAGACTTTATGATGGTACTAACTATTCTGTTGTTCTCTGGAGACCAAACTTAGACCATTAAATTCACTTCATTTGTGATTTCAGTGACCTGGACTGCAGGCATAGGTCTCTTGATGTAAAATGCTAGTACAAGAATCAATGGTACCATCTAGTTCTCCTTAAAGTATATCATAAAAGCATAATGGTACTCTTCTAAACAAAAGGTGACACTACTCTTGTGTGATACAATTATATGAGGATGGTGTTTTCAGCAGAGTTTATTTGATATTATGATGTGCAAAGACTTTACACACTGAAATAAACTGCGTAGCTGAGTTCACTCCATTATTTTCAATAGACTGACTATATTGTCTGCACTGGAATATAGATAATTTTCATACAGTGGGGAGCTATTTTCATATCCTCTCCATGAAATAGATGAGATTATAAACAGGCTGGGATTACTCAAAAACCAACACAAGCCATGTCTACAGACCCATTTAAGCCAAAGGCTGCCTCTGAAATGGTCTCCTTTGATAGGGAGGCTCCCAGGACTTGCTCCGTTTATTTGACAGATGACAGCTATTTATAGCAAATGTGTAGCATTTTTGAAAATTAAAATTTTACTAGTGGAATTTAGGGGTTATTTTCCACTCGAGGGACTAACATTTCTGTCAAAAGACCTTTTTGTTTCGACAGGCACCATCTTCGGCATTAAACCTATTTGTAAACCAAGCCGTTGCAATAGCTCATTGTCAAGCAGTGAACAGGTTTACAATTAATGCAATTGCTGCAACAAAATAAATGGAGAGTTACGACGGCTGCTGGTATGTTCACATTGCTGCTCAAGTGAGGAGATGCTGCTTCCAATGCAGACTTGATGCTGGGAGCTTTTTACAGCAAACCAGGGTTGAAAATAAACCTGCACCTTCCAACCAAAGGTGATGTGAACTGTGGTGGTTGCCTTTGCCAGTGGTTTGCAACCAATCCACGAAGCTCACAAACAACAAATCACAGTATTGCCCCCAAAAATTACAGGTCCTGCTGTTCCCCCCCCTTATCTTTCTGAACTATTTTCCCATTTTGAATGTTGCATGTGGACCAACTCTGTTGAGGGGTGAGGGTGCTGTCGTGCCTGGTCATGTCTTTTGTGTTTTTTGCAGGAACTGGAAGACTTCAAGCAGATTTAGACTGGATATTAGGAACAATTCCTCCCCCAGAGGGTGCTCAGGCATTGGAACAGGCTGCCCAGGGCAGTGCTGGAGTCACCGTCCCTGGAAGTGTTCACACACAGTGGAAACGAGGCCTCAGTGCCATGGGTTGGTGGTGGCCTTGGCAGTGCTGATGAATGGTTGCACTGGATGAGCTTAAAGGTCTTTTCCAACCCAGCTGATTCTGTGATTCTGTGTTATACAAAGTGTTACTGCCAGCTCCAAGAAGACATTGAAAGCAGCGCATGGAGGAGGATGTTAAGGGTAAAATACGCTGCACAAATTCAGCATCATGACAGCGGGCTGGAAGTGGGAAGAGCACAGGCATGTGCTAAAGACACAGTAGTGATCAGGGACCTTGGCACCACCTTTGGCATTGCATTGTTCTGTGTAGATGCCTGCTGTGGTTTCTTCCCTGATGTGATGCAGCTCTGGGCTGGGATTTTCCCAAGAGGTCTGGCACTCATCTCCATTTTTCCAAATGATAATAACAAAAATATACATTTAAAACCCAAAACTCACAATATGAAAGTATAATAGATCTTAACATAAATAAAAATCTTTCAGATTCTCTGAGGGAAGAGACCAGTTTTACTGTGCGCAGGGATGAAATGGTTGGGGATTGCTGTCAGCGCAGCACCTAAGCAGGTTGCACTGACAGACACTGAAGGGTAAGAGCCAGAGCTAAGATGTTTCACAGCGCCACAAGAGCTGGGTATATATATCGAAGCACCTTGCCTCCCATAAGATTGTTACCTAAACCATGTGAGGATCAGGAGGGAATTATTCCAAATTAAACATTTGAAAGGCCACTTGTTGGAGGTGTTGACAGATCATCAGTGGTGTACTGCTTGTTCTCCCAGCCTTAAGGTTATTAATACCCATAATGGTCCAAAGGTTTTGTACACTCCACCATCAGGGGTGGTAGATTTGCTACATTGGCACTGGTATGTTTTCCACAGTCTGAGTTCGCTGCTCCTGATTTATTATTCAAACACAAAACTACAAAAATGCATTCACTTTGGAGAAGAGTTGTGGCTGCCCCATCCCTGGCAGTGTTCAAGGCCAGGTTGGACAGGGCTTGGAGCAATCTGGTCTAATGGAAGGTGTCCCTGCCTGAGGCAGGGGGCTGGAGCTGGATGAGATTTAAGGTCCCTTCCAACCCAAACCGGTCCAAGGCTCCATGATTCTATGATCTATTTTGCCCAGGGAAGTTGTGAATGCTCCATCGCTGGCGGTGTTCAAGGCTGGATTGGACATAGCCTTGGGTGACATGGTTTAGTGGGAGGTGTCCCTGCCCACGGCAGGGGGGTTGGAACTAGGTGATCTTAAGGTCCTTTCCAACCCGAACTATTCTATGATTCTATTCTATGATTCTATGTGCCAAATGCTACTGTGATTAACCACTGAAATGCATCTGTGGTCACTTCATGGGGAAAGGGAGGGATCCTGCTGTTTCCTAACAGGTTATTTTTTTTCTCTTTCTGCTCTTGTTCTCAAAGAAAACATACGCCTTGATGCTGGAATAAAGCTCCTCATTACGAAAATTAACAATTTTTTAGCCTTTCTTATTTTAACTTTCAAGACTTTTCCCTCCTTTTCGCCTTTGCAGAGCTTTCCTTGTGACCTCAAAAGCAATGAGACATTAATGTGAGGTGTAGCAGAAGGCAGGAATGTTTGCTTGCCCAATGGGATGGGTGTGTTCATGAACAGTGATGAACCTTTCAGGTGCATTGAATAGAGGAAACACCAGAGATGAGAATAAAACAAGAACAACTTCACACTAATTGTGTTCCTTCATTACACAGGACCTTGCCTTCTGCTAGTATTATCTTACACTGTGTTCAGAGGAAAGAGGGACTAAGGAAGCAAATAGGTCATCCCACAGGGTGCTAATGCTGCAGCCAAAGTCGAGCAAGACTAGTCTGCGTCTGACCGTTAGTGCAGGTTGCTTTATGAATGGTTTTAATTAGTTATCTCAGGCAGAGCTGGGAACCCAAAGGGCAGGCTCTGTGCTTCTTCCCCATTGGGTGTTTGCTGCTTCTTTTTTTTAATGACTACTCTTGATGAACTAAAGTCTTGCAGCTGGACAAATGTTCTTAATTAAGTAGAGGCAGAAGCAGATATTCCATGGATATCAGGAGTTTCCTCAAACATGACATCGGAAGGACATTGAGTTGCAAAATGCAATTTCTCATGTCATCCAGTGTTCAATATTATACACATAAGACTTTTTTTCTTACATTCTAGATTCATCCATAGTCCTGAGCCTGTGATCCTTTTGCTTTCTAAGTTCTCTCTAAATCAGTCTGAATATCACATTAAAAAAACCCCAAACTAATAGTGGTTCCACCATCTCTTTTTTTGGTGGCTACCCAATGAAAGAAAGAAATAGGAATTTCTTCATCACAAAAATTAAGTATTTTTAAATAGAGAGTATAAACAAAACCTAAAAATCCTAGCACTTGGACCTGTGTCTCTTTTCATTTGATATTCTTTGTAATGAATACAAAAGATTATGGAACCTGATGTGGCCAGACCTCATTAAGAATCAGAAACAACAAAATATGGGAACAAATAGGTAGGGACTTTCTGTATATATTTTGTGTATATATATATACAAACATATATATATGTATATATAAAATAATATGCATGATTTCTATATATATATGAATGGATTTTTTGGGTTGGTTTTTTTTTTTTCATACACCTATTTTCTCCAAGTGGAAAATTTTAATAATTTTAATAGGAAATTTAATCTGTCAAGTTAGCAGGTGTGTTTGCTACTTGCCTCACTAATATGGGACAAAACAAACTGTACTGATCTGCTCCAGTATTCTTAAGAACCTTAAAACCACAGACTTGAGCTTCCCATGTCCTTACATGCAAAGATTTATTTTCCAGCTGCTGTTGATCATAGTGTTAGTGGCTGCCTCTGACTCGCTGGAAAACACTTTGAACCTGGAGCAGCACGTGGCTTGTCCTTTCTCCCTTCATCCATGGACCAAAAAGAGCAGTTGTCTCTGGCTCCATCCCTTTCACCATCAGCAAAACCCCTTCATGAGAGGTGTGGTGTGACTGTGACCCCTACACCAGGCTACCTGTTGAGACTGCAAAATTGAGCTGAGAGGCATAATAAAAATCCCTCTGAATTGCTCGTGGTTTGAACACCAGTGCTCTTTCTTTTGGGAAAGTTTATGCTTTAGGCAGAGCTTTTCTACAAGCTTTTACACCATACGTGTATACATTATACCTCCAAATTGCCTCCAAGCTAACAGTCTTTTAGGTGCATTAACTACTTTACTACCAAAGGGGCAGCCAGATTGATATATATTTTAAAACAGCTGAAGCAAAAATCTTTCAGAACGGTCTTTTCTGCAAATCTTTGACTTAGTGCTCAAATCTGAAAACAAGCCCATCAGCAACAGCTCAAGTCCATCAAAATACCTTAGTGCCTTGATTGATAAATGCAGTGTGTTTACACTGTGACTACTGCATGCTATTTTCTGTCAGTGCTAATTTATCTGAAAGTCTTAACCTGTGTGTTATAAATTCAGTAGCATTTTATAATGAGGGCTGTTGAAATAAATCACTCCCTGAAAATAATATTCAAAGAAGTCAGTAAAGTCTTTTTGTCATACGGATTCTGGTGTATGGATAGCTGTGACGCACAGACAGACAGACACATTAACCTCTTAGAAATCCAGGGAATCTAAGCCTTTTAAGTGTTGCCGTGTGTAATTCTTCCATAGAAAGAGGCACATAGCATTAAAGCTCTCTATCACAAGTGGCTTTAATATTGAAAGCCTCCACTGTAGACAGACGGAGAAAGGTGGAGTGGGGGGAAGAAGGAGGAGAACAGACATCTATCCTGTATGTATTTATATTATTAGCCTCAGATTATTATTATTTTTACTGCAGGCTTCCCTTCTGTTTGCCAGTGAATCAGTTTTTGTCTCCAGCATTTCTCAGGGCACATGCGTGCCGACCTCAGTGGTACATAGGGCTCTATTAAGCCGCTGTTCAATAGTTTGGTGATATTCAGACAATATTGAAACATTCCCAAATGAACTTTGCAGGGAGACATTTTCATTCGCTGCCTCCCTCCTCATGCATATTAACAAATGGTATGCAAGGCCTCATTTAATTCACTGATTTTACATTCGGATCACTTTCTCTTTTACAGCTATTTTTACCGGGCTTCATTAATCTTTGTTGAATACAATGGCATACATCTTTAATGCGGCCGCTGTCAAGTCATATTTCAGCAAGAGCTGCAAACTGAATGACAGCAAGCAATATTAATAAATTTAACATAGACTATATCAATTTTTAACAGAATGAATGTGGAAAGCTAAATGTATTATTTTTCGTTTAAATCATAGGGTTTATCGCCGGTTAAGTAGCAGCGATTTCGGGAAACTTGTGACGTGCCGTACAAATAGATTTACATCTCATTAATAAGTAAATTAGGCAAATGCCTTTCAAGTTCAGACAAGTACATAAGTGTAATCTCCATATTAAAGGAGTAGTCTTTGATAAACCACTGAGGAATTGCAGCAGCCAACTATGTGACATGTTGCCAGTGCCTGAACTCTTCCACATTCCCACCTTTAATTACACTGGTTCATTACTAAAGAGATAAGTGTCTCTCCAGTTAAGATTCTATAAATGAGCAGCATGCGGGATCCTCCCAAATCATTTTTGCAGAAACCATGAAAAGGTGGTAACAGTTATGAAAAAACGAATTATCACCTGCTCTCTTTCTTCCTTCCCTGTAATAACATTAAAATATTAAGATGAATTCCTTTTAAATCTCGGGGAGAAATTGTCCATTAAGAGATGCTATTTTGTTTAAGAAAGAAAGAAGTGTTAAAAAAAAAAAAGAAAAGGAAAAAAAGAGAAAACTCTTCTGAATTTTTTTTTTTAATTTCCCTTCATAAATCCCAACAGAGATAATTTGCTGTAAAATTTAAACCCAGTGAGAACTTGTCTGTCTGTGTTAAATAAAAAAGTTACGGTTGGTAGGAGACATGTTTTTGCAGTAGCTTTAGCGATTATAGGAAATTACATGCAAAGCCAGAGTTCTGATCCTAAGTTAATTTATAATTGGAAAAAACTTATTAATTAGCTATGTCATTCTAATTAAGAATTAGAGGAGTGTGCATTAGAAAGTCAGTCAATATCCAGCTGACAAAATTAAAATACCCCACAGAAGTCTGCAAGCTCCGTAGCTATGTCCACCGGCTCCCCTGTCATCTTTCTAAGGAATTTCATGACGCCTAACAAAAATTAGCCCCTTAAATATGCATTTCGGAGGAAATAAATAGGGAATTTTGTACTGCTGGAAAGGAAACCCTGAAAATGAGCTGGCAGAGGTGATTTCCAGGGTGCTGCTTGCACCTTTCAGGGTAATCCTGGGATGCAGCTTGTGTCTGGAGGGTCCTGTCCCCCTGCGCCCAGGGAGCACCTCATACGCAGCAGCACCCATCCGTTCGTGCTTTCCAATACCCAGACAATTGATCCTCCTGCAAAACTCACCCAAAATATTTGTGGATAAAGACAAAGGAACTAACTCTGAGGCCCTGTGGAGATTGCATGGGGAAGGACTACAGATTTTGCCCACAGAGTTATGTAGAAACATCGTGTGGGGACGTGCACATTTGCCTACATATATATATTTCCCATTCCACCAGCTTCAGTCCTCTTGGTACGTTCCCCCTTTAGGCCTTTTTTCTGAGATGATTATAATTCATTCTTTAAGAAACACCCCATGTGTAAATATTTTTTGTTAATGTTTTTCTCTCTCCAGTGTGCTTGAATTTTAAAGAGCGCTTTAATATGAAATTAGAGAGTTTTGACCCTTTTGTAATTAAAATTAACATACACGTTACTGATACGGGCTTCATAGGTCTAAAATATACTTTTATTTAGACAAATATTGAAAGAGAGGCAAACAGACTCTACCACATGTGAAACACAACCCGGATGAAAATGAAATCAGTTCTAAGCATTAAGATTGAAAAGGCTGGAAATACAAAATGAGAAGTAAAACTATAAAAGCAGAAGTCTCAGATAATTACACCTTCCAAAAATAAAATAAAATAAAATAAAATGAAATAAAATTATCAAAACAGTCTGATCTAAACCTTTCAGATTCGTAGGGATCATTTTCCATCTTGTGCTTTTGCTTTCAGTTAGAGTAGGGGAAAAAAAGCTGGAGTGCTCAGTGATGGAATTCAGTTTACTTATTTGAATAGCAAAAGGTGACCCCCTCCTAATGATATAAAAAGTCTTTTGCATTAGCAAATTTCTGTTCTGCATTTGTTTTGCTAGCACAAAACAATATTCACTTAATATGCTACTAGTATCTTATCAAGTTAATGATCTGTTGTATGTATAGAGTAAGCTTGTTACTCGTTTTAAATTAGATACAAAAGCACCACTGTATGGAAATTTGAATACTTGGGATTTTTATGAAATTATAAGACTTTCATGCTTTAACAGTCTATAGACAGCCTTAGTAAAACAGCAATAGCTAACTTTGCTAATGTGACATTACAGACACAGATTCTGTTTAGCCTGATTTAATGGATCTCAAAATGAAATTGTAAGGATCCTCTCTTCATTTTTGGGTCCTTGAGCTCCAAATTTACAAATTACTTTATGAAATATTGATTAATTTGGATTTTGAAGCAGCTGATATAGGGTAGCCCTCCTCTGAATGAGCCGCCTTTTGCAGACTTCACTGGGTGTCCAAGTAGACTAATGCCCACCACTCACGACATTCACTCCCAAGGCATCTATTTGCATATTTTCAGGGAAAAATATTCCTCAGGCAAAGTGTTTAAGCTTATGGGAAAAGGTAAATATGAGTAGAGTTAAAACCTACAGTCATTTAGCATCCTTTAGCAGGTCTATACCTGATACTGGCCCTTGCTGCAGTTCTGAGAGCCGCACCACCTAATTAATGGTAGTCTAGAGGCTAAAGACATCATATTTCTTATCAGTTTGGAGCTAGAAGACAGATGCACGAAATATGGTGTCATGTCCCTCAGAAGGATTCTCCTTTGTGCAATTTGTTTACTTTATCCTGGTCAAAAAGGCGTGCAATATATCCAATTTCCAGATGCATTTCCGCTTTGCATGCTTGGAGCATAAGTCAAGACTAAAAGATCCCTCTGGCTTCCCCAGGACCTCACGTGATTCCAGGAAGGTGAGACCCTTGGATCTTTGCTGGTGATTTTAGAGAAGAGGACTTGGGTCTACACCAGCCAAAAGCAGCAGTACTTAACCGATATGATCTCTATGCATTTCTCCAGACCCTTTAATAAGAAAGTCCTTACCTTTGCATCCAAAATCCAGACAATACTGTCTTCACATATTCATATTGTCACCATTGACTTGCTGTTTGTATCTGAGTTCAGCAAAACTCAGACTGATTTTCCCCTCTAGCTTCCTTCTTCTGATATGACCCCACATGCCTGTAAAGGGGCCTCCTTCCTGCAAGACCCCATCACCCTGGGGCAAGACTTTAAGCCCATTTGCTTACTCTAGTTGAGATATTTCGGGCTGAATTCACAAGGTGTTGCAGATTTCTCCTGCACACCAGGAGTGCAAGCAGCAGGGACGGTTGTGAAAATGTCAAGACAGTGATGTGTGATGGCCTGAGCTCGAGGGGCATGGTTTCCACCTTATTTTGGAGCACTCCAGAGGGCCATTTCTCAGCCTGGAGTGCCACACATGATATATCTGCACTGGTAGTGGCATGCTTTGTGTCTCCCCATCCTCTGTTTTGGTATGTGGGTAAAGGGAAGCCACTGCCTGGCATCACCCACTGGGGACATGGAGAGACAATGCTGGTATGGACAGGAGGAAAGGTCTGTGAATGATCATGTTTGCAATCATCTCAGGGAAAAAAGATCCCCCTCATCTCCTTTTTCATCATTTACAGATGCTTTATGCACAGTTTCAAAAGACTGGCTAGGGATTACTCCATCTTCTCTTTAGCCAAGCTGAAGTTTAGATGTGCAGATATTTGAAAGAGGAAAAAAATGGAGAAAACACTAAGTTCTTTTTATGAGTGACTATCCAAGAGCTGGTGTAAGTTTCTGTGTTTGTTGAAGAAGTTTTCCTTTTAAAACATCACTGTAAATGGACGTACAGGTTGTGCTGCAGGCACTGAATACCCCTTGTTTCTTCCTGGTGCTGCAGCTCGGGCATGTTTGTATTGGACCTCAAGGATCACTGGAAGCAGGACTCACCAGCACCAACTAATTACACCCTTTCATTACACAGATTAATTAGGCCCCAGTCAATAGCCTTAATGAAATGTCACTTACTCAAAAGCCACCCCTTAAGCAAAGCATGATGGTGATGCTTGGCCAGGCTCCCACTGTTGGGGCATGCCAAGGGACTGAACATGGTGTGTGTCTCCATTGGTGATCCTGGAGCTGCAGCTTGGCCAGTGCCATGGTGGGAACAGACAGAGCATCATCGAATGGGCAGAGCACGGCAGGACAATCAGAGCATCACCGGACGAGAACATCACTTTGCCACTGCCGCCGTGATGCTGCAAAAGAGCAAACTTTGGCTGTGCTTCCTTTTAAAAATGCAACTATGTAAAGGTCACAGAGGAGGAGATGAAACTAGGAGTTGTAATAAGGAAGGAGAAATAAAAAATAATGACAGAAATAAATTGTCATAAGAGGGGATACAGTTATGATTTATTGTGATATTCTACAAATTTGGAGGTGATTAAAAGCCACCTAAAATTCACATTAACAAGTCACATAAAAATGGAATTAAACTAGTGGGCATAATGTGGCAGGGTATAAAGAAAAATCATGACAGAAATAAATTGACAGAAGAATGATACTATTCAAGTTTTACTCTGTCGCGTCACACTGACAGGAGACTAGTATTTTAATTTCAGAGTTGTGGTTGAGTTTTTGGAGTTCATTAAAGGCCCACATTAAGAATCTCATAAAAGTGAGAAGAAATTAGTGACCATAATGTGGCAGAGGAAATAAAGAAACAATAATGACAGAAATAAATTGACAGAAGAATGATACACTTAATGTTTCACTCTGACACCCTCTATTAATAGGCCGCTGCAAGCTGGAGCAAATGTCATTCATATTTTAGCCAAAGTATACCACTAATTAGGCTGGCTTTCTGCACTGGAATTAAATTTGAGATCCCTCACCTTTAGAGTGGGATCATTTGAATTCGAAAGAAAAGAGCTGGTGACAGAAAAAAAAACTTTCTGCTCGGGCTCTTCTAATGAGATAAAATTCCCCCTTCTCCCCATTTCCTAGCTATAATTGCTGATTATGTTGTTACACAGGAGCGGCTCTCCGCTCTCTCCTCCCCATCATTATGATTTAGTCTGGCATATCGGGGTGCTTCAAACACGGACTGAAGTGGTTTGAGTCTAATTTAGCACTCATTTAGGCCGCAGGTACCGACGAAGGTAAACACCGCATTGTTATAATTAATTACCCCTTAGGCCTAGCCAGGCCAGCTATGTTTCAGCTGACCCTTATAATAATAAGGCTTAGGGGCATATTGTATTTCTTTTGACAGATTAATTAGAAATTCAGCCGTGGAGGTACAAAGCAACTCTGTCATGAATATTTAAATGGACTGACACAAAAAATCATGAAAGGGCTGCTGAACTACATGACAGACAGGGGATATTAGCCAAGTGATTCTAATCAATAATCTCTTGATCTCTTACATATTAATACACTGCCTGCTGTTATTAAGCTCCATAATAAGGAAGGGGAGAGAAAGTTAGTGTAGCTCTGCTGTAGGGCTCGCCGGGCCCCCAGTGTATACACTAACTGACGGAGAAAATGCACAGAGGAGCCGAGCCTCAGCCTCTTCAATCTCATCCAATCTTAAGGAATGGCAGCTCTGAGCATCGCTGGCCGGATAATTATTGGCCCTGACAAGGTGAAGGCGTTTGCAGGCAAATGAGATGGGAAGTAGGATAAGTCCCCAGACCACCCAGCGCAGGGCAAGCTCAAAACCAACCGCGCGCTACCGTTCGGGCTTGTATTTGCTTTAGCAGGGGAAATATGGGAATCACAGAGCTTTTGAGTCGTGTTGAAGGGTCAGTGACAGTCGAACACCGGGAGCTTGCTGTTACTGTTGTTAATGTTAACTTTAACACCAAGTCAACTGGATTTACCCCCGGTCCCTTTGCTCATCTCCTATAACATCAAGGCCACCGAGTGAATTAAGCAGCATAGTAGAGCTGAATATCATCTAAATTCATTACAGCCAGTTCCTCTTGTAAATGGGAGAGGAAGCTACACGCGTTGCTCTGGAAATGTGCCGCTGCCACATCACCAAAGACTTTCTTTGTGCTGCACAGGCTTGGGGTTGGGTAGAGAGTTAGCGGCAGCAGCGCGCCGGCGCTGGATAAAGGGGGTTAGTGTAATGAGAACTGTAAGTATTCACAGAGCTAATATGTTCTGTTATCTCCAAAAAATGATCCCTACAATGTGCTCGTCGTGTGGTGCGAGAGAAAGGGCTCAGCTGGAAAGGGAACTGGACCGGCTCCAGTATCTGGCTAAACAACTTATGAAAAAAATCCCAGATTAAATGACAGGAGCAGGGAGTGATTATTAACATATTTAAATCGCATGCACACAATGTTCAGATGGGATTATAGGGACGATGTCAGCCTTTTAAAAAAGGACTCAACAGCCAAAATATTAGATAGTATATATTTATTTTTTCTTCTCCTCTTTTTGTTTTGTTTTGATTGAAAGTGAGTCCCAAGGTTGGTCCTCACTGACAGTCCCCTGCATTCCGCCTTCCACATCCTGATGGTGCCACAGCCTGGATGAAGCCAGGAGGAGACAATTTGGCCTTCGGAGCTGGATTTGCCTCATCATAGAAAGCCCCACAAAAGTTGCAGAACTCACAGTGAAATTGCCTAATTCATGGGGCAGCTTGACAGAGGAGAGTATCTTTATATAGAAGACATATCTGATGCAACCTAACTCCTGTGGCCTTAGTGTCCCACTTCTAAGATGTCCAGACCAGAGCTGATAGTGACATTACAAGCCTCTAAACTCGTCCTGTACTTCTACCCTTATTTTGTTCTGGTTAAAAGTCTCTGAGCTATGTACAAGAAAAGAAAACAGACTGAAGAAAAAAAAAAAACAGTGGGAGAAATGTAATAAGCAACTCTATGAGGTCTGCAATCCCATTGCCACCAGAAGAAGACCTTGGCAAGCTGTGAAACCACTCCTGATGGGGTGGGAACCCTCCTGGAATTGGAGGCAGCCCCGAGAGGGATCCCTGGCTCTCACTGCTGTTTGCCTCTCTTGCAGGTGCTGCAAACGAGACCAAAAATATTCTCCTGGGGACAGGGCTCAGGTTCGGGGTAGAAGTGGATGGTACCCAGCTGCCTAGCTTGCCGTGATGAGATGTTGTTTCATGTTGTGATTGCACATTGAATAGTTTCCTAAACTCTGTTTCAAAAATCATACATTTATGGGCACAGTGCCATCGTATTGTGTGTAAAGAAAGCCCTGCCCCATTTACAGGCCTCATCTGGTGAAGGCTTCGCTGCTCCAAGTGTACCCAGTAAATGCTTTGGGTTTTGCAGGGGCCCTGTTAAAATTATGTAAATCTTAAAAGTGCATTTACTCTTAAAACCCCCGTATCCTGAATTTATCAACACTTATATTTGCAGGTCACACTTTACTTGCACTCATAAGTTTAAGTCTAACCCTTCTCATTACTTCAATGCTGCTTTCAAACCTCTAATGCATATTTAAGTGGTAGTATTAAAAAACAGTGTGTCAACTGCCATTGATGTGCGATGTAGGGCACTGACCCTTTGAAGGCATTATCATGTCATTGGATCCATTAAATGTAGCCATTTCTGTTGCTCTTAATTGGGTTGTGCAATGTGGAGCAGTTGCAAGCGGTTACAGTTTATGCCATGAATTATAATAACAATAACATAGGGTCGTGAGGCAGAGATCTGTATGGGTACCAAATGCCTTTCCTCAGTGATTGCTGAGGATATCATGTCTATTCAATGTGTCACCCCTCCTCTTTAAAAGTAATAAAGGTTTAATTTATGAGATCAAAATCAGCTTGTGGTCACTAGTCTGCGTATGCCTGTTAATTAAACAGAGTGTCTTCTTCCAAAGCTGTTAATGGGCTGGGTTTGCTCATGAAATAACGTGCTGTTCCCTAAGAATCAACTTCTCCAAGTGTCTGGCCCTGAAAAAGAAACCTGATACATCCTATCTGCTTTCGGTAGGAAGCTGCAACTTCTCTTGCCATTTTTTTTTTCCTGTTAAAAAATTGGATGTCAGAATTCATCTGGACTAAGGCCAGGGTATTTTATGGCAAGTTTCGGCAGCTGAAAATATTTGCATCTGATTTATAAAGTTTGGGGAATCGGTGTAAATGCGAGACAGAGCGACAGTGGCACTGCCTGCCATGCTGTTACAATTAGAGGCTGGCCCACACCAAGCGCCTGGCATGGAAGTGGGTCTGGTGCTGCATTTCCAGGGGCCAAATCAAAGCTCAGGGCTCAAACACTTCTGAAACACAGAGATTTCTGGAGCCAGCTCAAAACTTTATAGCCAGGACCCATGTCCAATAATTAGCACTGTTGTCTTTAAATATCAATGGAAGTCATGATGGTTTATCATTTGCAGCTGGACACGCATGAGTACCCTTCTAGCTGGTCTGGTGCTCCCAAAGAACAGATAATTAAGAACAAGGAAAACAGACTCCAAGCAAATGCCAAATTAAACGTCCAAATGCAAAATGTGTACTAAATGCAACAGTAACAGTGGTGATGACAGCAACAATAATTTCTAGCCTCACAGTTTTGTGTATAAAAATGTTAGTAAAAGGTGCAGAGCTGAAAACAAATAACTCTACCTCAGCTCTTTTATTGCAAAAACATAATAAAGTGCAAGCCAAGAAGTAAATTCATTGCAAGTCATATTAAAGGTTTTGGACTGAAGTGAAGCTGTTACAAACTACATCTGTAAAAATTGTGTAATTATTATGGGTGGGTAAAATCTGGCAAGAATTATTTTCTTAAGTAAAGCGTAAAAGAGAACAGATGTGCTGTAACTGACGCATTTATTTTTTGCCAGTTTCCCTAATTCTGTACAAAAAGTTGATCTCATTTATCATATTATTCAATGGATTTCAAATTAGCAAGGCAATGGTGACTTTTTTTCACTGCCTCAATTTGAATGCCTGGGAAAAGAAGGGGGGTGGGGAAAGTTGTCTCACAGAAAGAAAATTAATTTGTTTTATTGGGCACTGAAAACCCAAGTCTTTTGTCAAACAGAGAAGAAAACATATATTTGGAGGGAGAGCTAGGTCACTAGTTAAATGTCAAGGTCTGCTAAAATCAAAAGGTAGGAGGGGTGGGTGACAATGAAATCTAAGTAGAAAACCATAAATGTAAAGAAACACCACTATTTCTGGGCAGGGGTGGAATGAGAAAAATGGCCAAAAACAAAGATAGGCAGCCTGGGTCTGGAAGTAATTACAGCCAAGTGAAGACAACTGAATTCCATATTACTTTGGTGGATGTCTGTAAAGGCAGTTTGGGGAGGTATTTTGGTAAGGTTTACTTTTTGGAGCTTAGCAACATAAATTTGTTGTCACTGAACTATTAAATAAAATAGACACATGTTGGCAAAGAGTGCACAGCCGAGGGATGGAACTGATTAAGGGACAGCCTATGAAATAATAGCTTAAATGGGCCCACTGCAGGATTTTAATATCCCATGACAACACTCAATTGTCAAATTCTGCCGGAGTGTCCAGGATGCTACTAAAATTAAGCCAGAAATTCCTAGATTTATTCTACTTTTTTTTTTTTTTTTACAGCAAAGAACAGGAAATGCCAGTAAGCTGTGAGAACCTGAGCAAGAAACAAGAAACTGGGAAGAAAAGAGGATGGTCTAAAATTTTATGAGATTTCTGCCATAAAATCTATAACAAATGTCTTTCACCTACACACGATAAAGAGGCAATGTGGGATTTTAATTGGACTTTTGGCTTTTCTTCATTTGATTTAAACCTAGGTAGAATTTCAAACAATAACACTGGAACACCTGGTTAACACGTTAGATGATATGTATAGTTGTAAATTGTGGTTTTAATAGGTGCTCACTGGGGGATTGCAAAGGGTCCCATTGTTCGGCTTGACAGATATTAAAAAAAGTTCATGAACTACTGGGATTTAAAACCCACTCACATGATTTTAATATTACTCCAGTAATGTAATTTGATAATTTGACCAAACTTGTGGCCAATTTGTGGACAGAGAATCTAATGGTCACATTACGTGATTAAAGTGCCTTGATACAGGGCTAAGCATAACGCCCGTTCTAATTTATTGCAATGGGGCAAGCTGGAGAACAGCAACAGTTACTGAAATCTGATAATCATCATATTACATGGGCATAATCAAAGAAATGCACAGGGGAAGTCTGCTTCCAAGAACAAGCACAACCCACGAATACTCTACGTGTTTCTCTGCTGTGAGAACAACCCAGAGTAAACCTTTCTGGCAAGTGAGCTTCTTCTTCCTTTCCAGTTAAAGAACAAGGACTCACAAGGTTTAAAAGAGACCAGACACTTGAAATGATTTTTCTAAGAGGTTTTTAAGAAACTTAGGTCTGTTTGGGCTGTCTGAGTTTATCTGCTGACTTCAGGCCTCCTGCAAAGTCAATGGGGAGATGAGGAGTGCCAAACTGAAAGGGTCATTAACAGACCTAGTTTGGATCAGGAGTGCATATTTGGAGGAAATCATGCAGTCATTCCCACTTACTGAATTGTGTTTCAAATTGCAGGTAGGTGTTGGAAAACATGAGCTTGAGACAATTCAACCTGAAAAAGCCCCTGAGACCTCACCAGGTGACCGATCCTATAGCTATACCCTCCCCAAAAAGGGGACCAGATCAGGTTGGCGTCAAACATAGGATATCATCTAGTTGAATACCAGATAGGCAAAATAAAACATGGATGATGGGCTGAGCACCATGGTTGGTGCTGTGCCTCCTGGCCAGGACCAAGTGTGGGGTTGTGGCACTCATCTGGGACAGTTCTGTTAGACATCGTTGCCCATGGCTTGGTGTAGCAATGGAGAGCACTCACTGCATGTCTGTCAGTGACACTCAGCTCCATATGCTTCAGGCCTGGGCCAACCCCAAAGTGCTGCAGCATGTGGCTGAGGGCACCCAATGAAACTCAGCCTCATGCCTGGTGAGAGGAACCACTGGCAGTTGCAATGGCAAGGTACTCCATTACCAGTGCAGCCCCACAGCAGGCAATGAGGGGATGGCACTCTCAGCACTGGCTGTCTTCCCCATCCTGGGAAGCCTCTCCTACTCCAGAGCAGATCAGCCCTTGGCCTTGCCTCTGCTCCCAGTTTAAACACCAAAGTTCGCAAGCTGAATTCAGACTGTGAGTATCTCCCCCTCACTTCTAGATTTCATAATGAAAAGACCTTGGTGATACAGCTTCAAAATTTCACAGCTTGTCTATTTTCCTGGAGCATTTCATCCTTCCATGAACAGTAGCAAAGTTTTTCTCTGCTTTTCACATGCTTACAGCTCCAGCTCCCTACCCCATTCCCTTTATTGTATCTGCTTTAGTTTAACTAGATATCTGTCCTTAGCTTCTACTCATCTTTGTTGAGTTTCTTGGGCAAGTTAGAGTAATAATCCAAACCCAAAAACTTTTCCCACGTCTCCTTTTCTCTTTATACTCCTGCTGTAATCATGCACCTTGCTTTCTTCCTCCTTTTTCCAACTTAGAAATCCTTCATAGATAACAAGACCTCCCCTAGGCCCTGATTCAGCACAGCACTTAAGCATGTGCTTAACTTTAAATACCTTTGTAAAAGCTTTTGCTGAATCAGGATCTTAGCATTTCTCCTCATCTAACTGCTGTTCTCCCATGGTTATTTCAGTATTTGCTTACAGGAAAATCTGAGCATAGAGTTCATGGGTGTTGTCAGCAGTTTTTTTTTTACCCCATCCAGCTGAAGTATTTAGATGCACTCAGCATAAGAGTGAGGCAAACGGCATGCAGCAGGTAATCCTATGCCCACCACACTCTATCCTGTGATTTTTATCCACAGAAAAAGTTTTGAATACTGCTACTGTTGGGTCAGTTCCACCAATGACTTGTAGTGGTAAGGATGAGAAACCTCCTGGGCATCTAAAAATGTGTAGTGTTTCATCTCAATTTCCACTAAGAGACTGATATACAAATACCAGCTGTAATCAACTGCATGATTTTTACAGATTTAGTCCAAATGGCTGAGAGATTGTTGTGCAGCCATATGTACTTTTTCCCTAATAGCTGCTAAGTACACTTATTTTTAAAGAAGAGGTTATTGTCCTTAATAAACTGTTGATAAATCAATGTTTAATTCCCTTTGCCAGGAGGCAGCGGGGTAATGAGTCTGCAATTCATTTTAAAAGATATCATGCAGTAGGGCAAACACGACTGTAATTATTCATTGCAGCCAGAGTCAGCTGTAGTCCATATCAATCCTGACAATCCCTTCAGTTTGAATATTTTTTGTAATACTCTGTATACTTCAAATTTTACTTTCAAACTGCAGCTACATATAAAGTTTTAGAGCTGCAAGGTGTGTTGCAGTCGTAGTGAGATTTGAGGCTTCCTCCCTCCTTCTTGTGAGCATGAGGAGGTCTGATCCTGAGAGAAGGGCTTCCTGGGGCTTTTCCTGATGGCTGGTGGTGCATTCGGAAGCCAAAATTGTAAGAAGAATAATGCAATGAAATGCAAATGGAAAGACATGACGCTTGGCCAGGCTGGACTCCCATGGTCATTACCAACTGCACCACGTGATTCACAAGGGAGGTAAAATTTAAAGCAGGAGAAAACAGTTCTATTATATTTAGTACTTCTTTCCTGCTTCACCCTGCAAAGATTTACATAGTTTTCCACTCCATGTAACACCTTTCCTTGCTCTGTGCTGAAGAACTAAATGGCTTAGAGACAGCTGAGACTACAGAAATCTTGGCCATAACTTTTAATGTCCGGGAGCAAAGCTGGTAAAGCAGGGAGCTTGTGTGTAGGTCTTTGTGAACACATTTTAGCAAACTGGAATGTACAGGGCAAACACAAAGGACCTAAATGATATTGGACGGGTTTTTCTTCATTTCCTCTCCATTTGTGTATGTTCAAGTTAAATAAGGGACAGACCAAGGAATTCCTACCCCCTTGCAGCAGCTTGATGAACGGTAAATTATTTTTGAAGCTTTATTCTGGATCAGATGGGAGAGGAAGTCGATGTTTTCTAAAGTCCCACGTCATAGAAAAGAGAGAACAGACACCTTCTTATAGGATCTAGTACCTGTCTAGGTTGAATATACATTTTTGGGTAAACTATACAAACATATTAAAATCTCTCTGCAAGTCCTACTTTAGCTTTGCTGTGTAATGTGAACTGCTTAACTGATGATGGCAAGGCTGGGAGTGTTTGGGGTTCATTAAACCACTGTTATCAAAATATGGTATAACTTTACCGCTATAACATTACATCTCTCTCTTTCTCTCCAGTCTAAAGCTTTTTAGGGACTAGAAAGTGTTTTCTTTATTTTTGAAAATCACTTAACACGTTCAGGATTTAATTAGAAGTAAATAATAGTTATTAGAAGAAGGCAATCTCTCCCAAATGCTAGGGAAGTTTGGGATTAGGCTGAAATGTACCATTTAACACCATAGGCCATACCACAGAGCTGAGCTGTGAGCTGAAGTTTAGAAAAATAAACAAATTCCTCCTTATATGCTGAAGGCTTGACACTGACCTAATGGCTCTGTGGCAAGGGAAGGTCATCCCAATAAATTCATATGAATTAGTCTGTGTTTATACTGATGTGAGGAGATCTGCATGTAGGCCAGCAGCCTGAAGTAGACACAAAATTGCCCCCAGTAGCTTGAGGATGTTACTGAGAAAAGGCCTGTTTAAAGATCTCATGTGATAGAAAGAGGAGTGGAAGGATCGAAAAGATCTGATTTAATGAAATACACTATCACTTTCAGTTTATACCAAACCAGCATGGAGAAAAACCTGACCTTCTAAGAGATCCAAGCCAAAACAAGCCAAATTAACCTCAAGCAGATCCAGTATAATGTGTTGAATGCTACTGAATGCTGGAGTCCTGACGGCCTGTGTGAACCCCCTGGAGAATGCCAGCAGTAGCCCAAATGTCCATTCTTCCAGGTTCACCGTTGCTAATGCACACACACTGAGCACACAGTGCTGGCATTGGAAGACGGGAGGGTCTCTGAAGGCCCAGCCTGGAATCTTTAGCAAACCCCATGTGTCTTTCATTCATTTCAATAGGAAACGTCGTGGGACTCATGAGATTCCATTCATTTTTTCAAGCAGTTGTACTAAATGTGTCTGATTAAACACCACACGCAGCACGATGCGTGCTCTGGAAAGAAAGTTTCCTCTTCACAGCAAACCATACAATTTAATAACTCTCAGGAAATAGTTAAGAGAAGAGGATTAATTGGGATATTCCTTATTGTGGGTAATATTGGCTTATATTTTATGACTGGTGAAAAATGACACGCTGTAGAGTCATGTAAACATTGTGTGTTTAGTTCCTGTACACCAGTAAACAGCAGCTGAACCCGTACTATTAAATGTTCAATTTAAACACATACCCAGATACCTCTCCTCCTCTAAATCAACAGTTTCCCTCCAGAGTGATGTCAATAGACTGCTGCACATGGTACTTTCTTTTTTTTAATAATATCTTCATTTTAATGTGGATATTGCCTTTTCACCTGGGAGCAGGGCTCTATTGAAATTCTAATGGGAGACCGTATTCTTTAACATGAGAATACCAAGCGCCTGCGTAGATGCGGAGCAGAATGAGAGATGGAGCATTAACTGATTTTTCTCCCTCCAGAAGAGGAGCCTATGTGGGTCAGGCTTGCAGGGTTTTTCCCTTCTTATTTGCCTTCAGTTTCATAGCAACAATAATTTTAAACTTCATATTCAGCGGAGGAAAAAGGAATCCAAATGCACCTGAATTACTGTACTGTACGAGGGAATTTAATTAAGAATATACACATTAGAATTTCAGTGGGAGCGCCTATTTAATGTTACTTTATTAAGCCTTCTATCAAACCCTTTTTTATGTATATCAGTTGATATACAATTAATCTGCTCTCTTGTGAGAAAAAAATAGCACCTGAGGTGGATGAAAAGTGTCAGATTATAATAATTATAAGCAGCTGTTCACTTGGAATCACCTCTGGCCTACATGGGGGATGCTGTGAGCTACCACTTCTCACAACAGACCACCTCATTAGACTTGACCTTCCCAGCTGGGTATTTCATTTGTGTTTTTTTAATGGGTTTGTATACTGCAAATCGCAGCCCCTCACCAAGGCTGGCTCTTTGTTGCTGTAACAAAAGGGAGCAATGCAACTTCACAAAAAAATGCTGCTACTGTGTATGCAGGCGCAATGCCGCTGGTGGAATAGATGATGCCTACGATGGGACTGGGAATGCAGAGCGCTTCATCACTGGCTTGCTTGGGGTAAATGCAGTTTTCTTAGCTTTCATGCAGATCTATTCTGCTCCAAGTGTTAAAAGAAAAATGTTTGTGCAGTTCTTCTTGCAGTGATGTTTGGCATCCCAAAGTCTAGTGTCAAACAGCACTGAGGTGCTCAGGACTGAAAACTGCATAGAATCATAGAATCACAGAATCATAGAATGGTTTGTGTTGGAAGGGACCTTAAAGCTCATCCAGTTCCAACCCCTTGCCCCTGACAGAAACACCTTCCACTAGAGCAGGTTGCTCCAAGCCCCGTCCAGCCTGGCCTTGAACCCTGCCAGGAATGATGCAGCCACAGCTTCTCTGGGTACCCTCTGCCAGCGCCTCAGCACCCTCACAGGGAAGAACTTCTTGCTTATATCGAACCTAAATCTCCCCTGTTTAAGTTTGAACCCATTCCCCCTTGTTCTATTGCTACAGTCCCTGATGAAGAGTCTCTCTCCATCCTCTTTGTAGGCCCCCTTCAGATACTGATCTCCACATGGCTTTACTCCCCCTGGCTGAACATCCCAAATTTTCTTAGCCTTTCTTCATATGAGATAAATCCACACATCTGTGGACCAAACTAGAGACCAAATCAAGAGATATTTTGTCTGCGCGTGAGTTTGCGAGTGTGCCTGTGTTTTCATGTGTAAATGAATACAGGGATACATCATTCCCTCAGTTTTCATGCACCATATATATGTGCACATGTACATATAAAATTAAGAGATTAAAAAAGCTTCTGAACAATATATCTGGTTTCTTTTCCCCTTCCATTTATGTTTGTAATAAACTCACTCTCATACAATTAGCCTCAATTGTTTTTATATCTTCTGAGGCAATAATATAGGCAGCCTGGGGAATACAGTAGTAATCCGTATACCTGTGTTCATTTACCCAAATCACTATGGTTACAGCCAGGGCAAATTGTTTACTGTGAGAATCTTTGGAGCCCCTTTCCAGATACTAATGACCTTTCTGTTCCTCCAATAACATCAACAAACCAGGGAGGCTGCCCACACCATTAAAGCCAATTGCCTCTCAAGTTACTGAGGGAGTTGTGCTTTTCCTCATTTATTTTCTCTCATCTGATGTAACTCACATGCCACTTTCTTGTCTTTAAAGAAGGGGAAAAACTGTGGATTATTGATTTGCTTCTGAACAGAAGACCAACCTAAAAGCCCCAATGAATTGTCACTCATTATTGAAATTACTGAACACTAATTAAACTGGCAGCTCAAATCCCAGCAGGCCACACTCATCTGAAGCTGAAATTCAGACACTTGGACAGTGGAAGAGAGAAAGCGTTAGCAACCACTAGGATTGTAATAAGCTTTGCATTCATTTTTGTTTCTTAAAGGCACATGCAAGGTTTGTCACAAGACAGACAACATGCTACCTGGACTGACTTTAGACTTGCAAGGCATTCTGTCCTGGTTCCCTTCCAGGAGACATCATTTCAAAAGGGAATCCCATAGTTCCCAGGCAGCGCTCCCTTCCTGGTCTGACAAACCACAACGCAGCACCGCAGTGCTGTAATGTAATGCAAAGACTGACTCTGGTGATGCTGGCAGAGGAAAGGGTCAAGGATTTAAACTGGCTTGCTGAGAGGAAACTGAGTCAGAAAGTATACACAGCCTCCCGCCTGTGGCACAGCCTGAGCTTCTTGAGCAATAGTAAATGCTAAAGATCATCTAGAATTCATAGAGCCCAATTTATAAAGAAACATCTTTGGCCCATTTTCACAGATGTTCAAACTACATATTAATTATGCATGCCCATGGTTAATCAACCTCTTTCTTTTTTTTCCTTCACTGAGAAGTAACCCTTCATTTGTTCAACTTCAAAGAGGGCAGAACAAGCAGTGAGAGGGCTGGCCTAAGTGTTCAATTTTCACTCTATTTATCAACAGGACTTTGTGGTGATGTGGTAGTGAGTGAAGTGAAGGAGAGACCCGGACTCAGTCATCCCATAGGTCTCCCTCAGTTTTATAGCCCATGCTGTATAATACTCAAAGGGCAGGGAAAAAAACAACCCCAGCACTTAATGAGAAATGTTGGATCTTGGATAGTTATATCTGCTTCTTTAGAACTGTAGCTCCTGCTGTTAAAGGGACATACACATATTCAGCACTGCATATAGAGTGCCCTTTATAAATATGGCTTGCTATGTATGTTCATCTAGTGCCAGAATTGGTTTGGAAGAAATTGCAAAACAATTTTCACTCTTCTCTCTATATACACATTCCTACTAAATTTCCCAGCAGATGGTCCTTGGGACACGACTGGCAGAAGGTTTTCGAGTGAAAGCTGGAGAGAGAAATCTTTTAGGCAAATATCACTCTAGATGAAACACTTTGCACGTTTCTGAGCGGAACAGGGCCCTTTTCCATCTGACAGTCACAAAAATTGAATCTTGCTGCTTACACTGGAGGCTGGAATTGGTTTACAGATGCAGGGAGCAGATCTGCATGGTGTGGGCACTGTGAGGTCCTTCCAGCAGTGGAGTGGTTTGGGGAAATTTAAATAAAATCATTAATTATTTCATTCTTCTGATGAAAAATTAATTGGACTTTAGAACAAAAGGATATGTAAATAAGACCCTTCTATATTTAGATGGGAAAACTAAGCTGTGGGGGGTGACTTAGGAAAGAAGGGAATGAAGATGCAAATGTCCCATTATATTCTGCTTAACTTGTTAGCTTATAGTATCCCTTCTGCCATTGAGTTCATCCTATCTCAACACCATGAAACCTAAGGGGAAAGAATCAGCAGTAGTAGCATATGGGAGACTCCTAGATGGGATATGCTGTCCACTTGATGTTGGCTGTCATGGAAGGCCCCCAGTTAATGCAAAACAAACAGCACCCATTTACAAAGAATACTTTGACCAGATCTGGGATTTTAAATGAAGTCTGGGTAGGTGGGGTTTTTAACAAAAAACCTTCATCCTATCTATATGTTTGCCCCATGAAAACCTACAAGTTTCAGTGTCACCTGGAAAAGGAAGTGGGTTGGGATGGTTATGGATGGTGGAGAGCGGCAGAACCATGCAGGCATATCACTGCCGCCTCTGGACCCAATCCTGCAAGGTGTTACCTACTAAAATGCTTGGGTCACCACTTCATTCTGAACCCCTGAAATGTGTTCAAATATGTTAAAATACATGCCTTGGCACATATATAAGGCTCTGAGCCAAACCAAGCCATATGTAGGCAACAAGACAGACCTGTTCTTGGGGCAGCTTCTTGCAGCAAAAGGAGCCAAATAACAAATGCATTTTCAACAGCTTCCAAAGCCTGACAGAGTCATTAAAAGTGCTCACCTGGTACATATTCTTATTGCTGAGATGAATTTCAGCTTCTGCAGTGGCATACAGACACAGAGGTGTATGTTTACAATGGCTATGCCGTGGCTGTTAAGTGCTACCATTTCACTGTGTTTGGAGGGGGAGTAGTTTAACAAGACTGCTGCCAATAAACAGCACAATATTTCCAGGTGTCTCTTTTGCAAGTCACGGTCAAGAGGAAAATAATTTCCATGTGCTGACCTTGTGCCTTGATTTTTACAGGGGTCAGAGGGATATTTATTCCCCAGAGCAATGCTTCATTTTCCTAAAAAATAAAAAGCCATGCTCCATATTTGCTCCAAACCTTGGATTTAAACCAAGAATCAGTTATTTCATTCTCCTTTGAAGTAAAAATTAGGACAAACTAATATTTATTTGGTTTAGGATATCCTCTGTAGCTTTACAATAAACGGTTAGAGCACAATGCAATCCTCCTCCATACACGAAGCATCTTTTTAATATGCCCTATCATGAAATTAATTGGACATTAAATAGCAGGAGAAAGACATATAATAAAACCTGCAGTTATCACAGTTCCCAGTGTGACAATACCCAAAGGTTTGAAGGTTTAGTTAAGCTCCAAAAGTTTAAATACTTTTCCAAACCTCGTTGGGCTAGAAACAAGCAGGCTTTCTCATCAGGATTCCCAGTATTCCTGGGTTTGGCCGTGGCTACGCAGACTGTCAGAACAGCCTTTGTTACAAACCTCCACTAATCCCAATTGTGTCAAAAATGAGGAAATGCAGTGCTTGTGCACCAGCAGCACAGAGAGGAAAGTTAATCATTTGGACTTTTCAGGAAAAAAAGGAGGGGGTTGGAATTATTCCTATCCAAAATGTACCCTGTCCTGATTAGACTTCAGAAGAAAAAGATTAAGCAATCGGTTTTGTGTCGGCATTTGAGAAACTGAGAAAGCTCTGTCCAAAGCTCAGGCATGCCAACTGTGACTGAGCACTTGAAAATCTTCAGCGGAAAGTGTCTTTTTCACTAAGAATCAAAGCTTCTTAAGTTCATCTGTTTTTTGAGACTCTTTGGACAGCTTTAATTGGGTTCCTGTATGTGCAAGCCAAGCGAGTCCAAAGTGTAACAGGAGGCTGAAATGATACCAGAGGCCTCTTGAAAATTAAAGCTAGATGCCTTCATTTCCTTACAGAGCCCATGCCCTGGTCACCCTGTGTCTTCCAGAAATCTGTGTTGAGTTGTACACAAGCAGTGTTCTGGGGGGTTCAATCGTGAGGGATGGTTGGAGGGCAGCAAGTGCAGCACATGGAGAAGAATCAGCACCTACAGGTCCTAGAAAACCAAATCCCAGGAGAAGATGCTCTGTTCAAAAACACCCAAACCTTTATTTTAACAAAACCCCAGGTTTTGAAAATCAGGTAGATGCTTAAAATAGTTGTAAACTTAACCTCCAACAAAAAGCTCTTCACATGGAAAAAAACCCACCCAACCTTTGTATAATTCTGTGAAGGTTTTGCTTCTGGGTCTTCCAGACATCTACTAACCTTTCTGTAACACAGCACACAGAAGCCAGGCTGGGAGTGAAACACTTCTGTCGAGAGCATTGCAGTTGTGCAGCAATATGGCTCTTCCCTGACTATTTTTGACTTCCTGTGAGAATTAAACAGATTGAAATGTACTGAGTTTGGGAATGGAGGGATAAATGTCTTAATTAACTGCCCAGAGAACGCTGTTCCTAGCTGGGTTGGCAGCATATCTTCTCCAATGGGCATTTTGTGGTCCAGAGGACGAGAATAAAGTATGGCAAGGAAAACTTTTCCAGGTCCCATCCTTCAGAGTTGATAGCAGGTGACAGAGCAACCTCGTCAAATTTTTCTTGTTCTTACATTTCAGGGGAATGTTGGGGTTTTTTCCCCTTTCAGAACAGAAATCAGAGCATAACGTTGTGTTTTCTGATTCACGGTCCAGCTGAAAGCATCATGTGGGTAGGCAGAAGCCTAGCGAGGCTGTGACACTTGGGACTGAACGCTAACCAGACACAGAATGTAAAGTGAAATCTAATAGTAATGGTTCATCAGAAGACTAAGCCAGCTGTGGCGACAAAGACAACTGAAGTTAAAGACCAAATAAGAAATCATTGGAAGAGTATCAAGACTGCTTTTGATGTTTGCATTCCCTTTTGGGGGTGAATATATATGTATTTCGTTTGTTTCAGATGTTTTAGTTCCTCTCATCTGATCTTTTCCAGTGCCTTTTTCTAGACAAGAGATGTCAGGCAAGGACCACCTCAAAAAGTAACACAGTATTGACTCTAAGGTCTTGATGTTAAATGAAGGAGAACCTCCTATTCCAGCTGAACAGAAAGCAACTGCCAAACACTTGCCAATCCAGGAGCAGAATTTAGAAGATTAATTTTAAAAAGCTCCTCCAGCTACTTCTTGAGTCTGGTTTGGTTTGAGCCTGAAGAGGCAGTTATTTAAGCACTTGAAAGAGACTAAAGGCTCAAGTCTAATCTCAAATACTCAAACGCATATCACCAGGTATCTCAAAAAATCCATGATTGTACTTGCACATGCATGCCCAGGAGTATATTTTCCGAGACACTCAGAGATGCAAACCCACGGATTGGAGATTAGAAATGAGCTGCAACTGTTGAACTCATTTTTTTTTCTTAAAAAAGTCTGTATCACGACCTTCCAAAAGAGTATAATTGTTTGATTTCAGTGTTGTGGAGAATACTGAATTCCTAAATGTTTGGTGAATGACATGCATGCTAATTCTTAAAAATAACAGTTTCATTTGTTATTACAATTGATTGATTTTGCTTTGGTTCTACAAATACACACTGGAGCTTAGCAATTTAAAGTACCTGTGAAATCTTATAGGACGGCACTGTAAAATTTGACCAGCATCTGTTAGTGAAGGCATACACCAGCCTAAAAGGAAAGGTAGCTATCTGTTAGCTGAGCATAGTTTCTCTACAGTTCCAATAGTCCCCATGTACCCTTGCCTCTGTTAAAGTTAGAATATAATGCAAAAGCCTTAGTCTGGTTAATACTAAACTTGAATTTTGGATTATCTGGAAATAAAAATAAGGGCTTTTCCAGTTTGGAGTGATGAATGGACTTTGATCTTTAGGAACTAGGAGCAAATTTGTCTCCCTTGTGTCATCAGTGTGTTCCAAATAAAGCTTCCAGAATGCCCATGCAAATCTAATTTAATCAGTTCTTGTGCTATTACACTGCATAAAGAGAAGAAGTCAGACAACCCACAACTGGAATTCGTTCTTCTCCCTGTGCATCTAAAAATACACCAACTTCTCAGAGCCCTGCAGAGACTGGATACCCTTTGGCCAACAACATTTTGTGTCTTGTGATGCAGAGCTGTGCTTTGCCAAGCACTAACAACATCAAACCTTTTGGCACATGTACTGTCCCTCTGCAAGGGCTGGGGCAGGAGGGGATGCTCACCCACAACAGGTACCACCTGAGCTCCCTCCCCTGCCCTTGCACAGTCTTTGGATGGGAAAATTGGGATTCCTGGCAAAATCATCCAGAGCAAGTCTTGCCCTCAATAAGCTTGAAAAATGGCATGAGGATTGTTCCACCAAGGCAAAAGGTGATTTTCAAGGACAGCATTGCTGAGAGTAAACTGGGTTTCTCCATCTTTGAGCGCATTTGGGTGTATAATATTGTATTTGTTTAGCACCTATCATGCAGTGCGTGCTTCACAAACAAACTCAGAAGTGAAGTTTTTCACCCTTTAAAAGACGTGGCTGTCATGGCCAACAAGCAGTAATGGGAAAAATAAAAAGGGAAAGAAGATCAGATGTTGCAGCAGCAGGATTGTGTGCTTTTCACAGCATTAACTCTGCACTTTGGGGGGGGGGGGGGGGGAGGTGGGTGTGCTTGGTTGCCCGTTGCTTGGTTTCACTGTTTGTTTGCCTTTAACCTGGTTTCCAAGTGAAATGAGGCTTGAACAATTGCACGCTCTGTAGGAGCATCTGTTGGTCTGTCAGTTGTCCCAGGAACCTTTTTCACCTGTCACAATTTCAACCAAATTTCACAGAAGATATCGAATACTGGGACGTCTTCCCATGGTTACAGGTTTTCTGTAGGATGAGTAAACTTTTTGGAGATGCTCTGAATAACACAAGTGCTTTTCCTCTACCCTCTGTAGCTCACTGGTATGGCAGCAGTTGGCCTGAGGAGAGAAAGCACCCATAGTACAAGCAGGGAGGCACCTTCTATGTTTCTTATCGCTTGGTTCAGTGTCTCAGACATTGAAACAGATTTGCAGAGAATCAAATAGCTGCATAGTTATTGTTTTGCCAACCAGTCTCAATGCTTTGCCCATTTACATAATAAAGACATTTGTGGTAACATCCTGCACATGTTTCCAGGTAGGCAGTAGATTTATCAGGAGCTTAGGAAGAGAGATTCATCCCCTATCCCGGGGGGAAGGTAGCTTTCTGAATTTTGTCAGGACACCAGACAACAGAGGGGATAATACACTTGTCGGTCCTCTTAGAAACCTTGCATGTTGCCAAGCTGAACACGTTGTGGGAGTATTCTTGATTCCTGTGTTTCTTGCTCGGCTGACACAACCTGGAGGTTATATTTCCAGAACCTCTTTATTATTCATGGAGCAATCTGGACTAATAGCTCAACACCCTCCTTGTCTGATAAGCACTTGGAAAGTAGTCCCATACTGGAAATTACTCGATTTTGGGACTGAATTTGGAAGACAAGGTCTCCTAGTTTGCTATGAAATGTAGAGTTTGAAGTTCAAAAAAAACAACTGATTTATTCCATTGTGCAGTGCACAGATTTGCCTTGCCCTTTGCCTCTGCTGTTATGAGTGATGGGAGAATTTGCTTTTACTCTTATATATGATATTTCCCACATGTTTGATGATTCCTTTTGTTGGACAGGGATGACCATTGATTTCCCAGCGATGCTTTGCCAAGGGATTTTTATCCATACCTAATAAGATGTTGCATCTTGTTTGGCTATGACGAGGTGCATTAGAAGTAGCTGCCTACAAAACTCTAGTGAATTTGACAACTGGGACTTGCAAATGTCAGTAAGCAGCTGGGGACAAAAAGTTTGGGGCAGTTTGGAATGTAACCAAAAAGAATGGATTTCTGAAATCCTTGAGCATCTATATTTCCCAGCAACAATTTCTACTATTTTAACTTAGATCTCATTCCAATCCTCCTCTTCATTACTCTCACCTCCTTAAGAGTTACTGACTGATCACAGAACATGAATATTTGAGGCAAACTCATGTTGTCATCAGAGGAAATGTCAGACTTAGGTGAATGTGTAGTTATGTGGACTTTGTTCAGTCTGTCCCAACTCAGCTCTTTTAGGTGGTCTGAATAGTTTGAATTCCTACTTCTCCATCCACTCCTCTTTTAATTCCTCATTTGGATCCAGTGAGCTGAGTGAGGACAAGCAGCACTACTGAGTCAGAGGGTCTCCCATGCCTCCAGCAACAGCAAATGTGTCTGTGCCTCTGTGATTTATTGCAGCATCAGTGTTTGTGTCGTTATTTTTAGGGGGGTTGTAACTATTTAAACCCCCCATTTTCATATAGCTTGTTCATAAAAATTCACTCCAGGTTGGAGACATTCTCAGCAGAGGAATAGTTTCAATGAGCAGTGGAAAAAAATCTCATAATGTTTTCGGAGGTTTTATGTCATTCTGCTGCAGGGTTTCTGAATTGTATATTTTTGGCTTGTGTGGTTTCCCATGAAGGTCACATAAAAAGGGATTTTCATAGTAAAAATAATAATAAGGTCAGGAAAATGTCATAAAGCATGTAAAGATGAAGGATGCGTGTGAAGATATACTTATCAATAATAAGAATGTTCCCAAACATTAGCAGAATATTCTGATTACGTTTCTTCTCTGGAAATTTGCATTTTGCCTTCTGTTTCGAAACCAGCAAAATAAAGTGACAGAGCCCAAATTCAGAGTTGTCTGAAATCTGTAAAAAACCCTTGTAAGTGCCTTTTCCAGGACATATTTCTGCATTATGGTACAGTTTAACCTGGGAATGGTCTTCAGACTGCAGAGCCTCCCTCTAGTCAGATAGATAACGCCATAGGGTTACATTAGACTTTAGTCTTTGAGAGAGATGTAGCACTCCATCTGTTTCCCAAATTAACCAAGAGCCAGATGAAATTCAATCCTTTGTGGCTTTTCTTATCTTGTGGGGATAATAGGCATGGTTCAATACATATCATTTTATGCTGATTCAGATTCTTGAGTGAGGCTGGGAAGGAAAATAAAGACAATTTCAACCAACCTGCTGCCTTTGCTCACTTCTTCCCTTGTCACCTAAATAAGAGCAGTTGGTAGAAAATCAGTTTAGTCACTACCTTATAAGACAAGGTGCTGAAATCCTTTATAGACATGTGACGCAGCTCATAGTGTGATCATCATGTATTTAAAAGAACACAATGACATTTAAATAAATATTGCCTGCCCACACAAAATTTGGGGTGATATCCAGCCTTCTTTCTGTTCCCAGCACCACTCTGCTGACATCACCCCCACAACAGAAGATCTTGGAATAAAAATGTTCAATAATAATTAATATACGGCAATATTAATAATATTAGCATGTTTAGAATGTATTGCGTTTAGAATATTAATTATATTATAATGTTATTATGTTTAATAATAATTAATAATATATGATAATATTCTTTATCCGCTGTAAGGTGTTTACCATCTGTGCTAAAAGCGCACCAAAGCTGGGTTTGAAAAATCATCCCGCCTCACCTTTCCAGGCTGCGTCTCATAAGAACAGTTTGTTTCTGTTTCCACTGTAAGTAAAGAACCTGAAAGCACCATATTTTGAGCAAAAGTCCAACAAAAGTAGCTTAAAAAGAAAGTCTCAACCAAATGTTTTCCCAGTAGAAACTTGGCTTAGAGGAAGGGGCTCTGTGAGGTTATAACTTCACTGTTGGTCAGGTCACTATGCAGAGACAGGTTAAATAGTTCCTTCCTCTATCCCACCAGCCATCACTTTGTATGGACTCATCACCTTAAAGATTGTCACATGTGTGGTTTAAGTCCAAATTACAATATGCACTTCCATCTGATTGACTTTGTGCAAGCTTTCTCATTCCATGGAGGGGCAGCCTCCAAGCTTTAAGCTGCGCAGCCTGGTTGGGAGCAAGATCCCCCCTAACATGGGTGTCAAATCAGGGGTGACATGCTCTGTACAAGTTTTTTTTGTAGCATGAGTGATTGTAAAGGGAGGAAAGCCACTGAGAATCCAGGCAGCTCAAGATAACAAGACAAATCCCACCCTGAGGTATTTTGTTTATAAACTGTCCAGAAGCTTACTGTGAGAAAGGAGCAAGTTAAATATTTACTGGGATAACAACAATATTTGCAGTGACAGAAAACAAAACTAAAAGGCACTCAGTTTTCACAGCCCAAGCCAGTATAAAACTGACAGGAATCAGGAAAATAACCTAATTCTGGTTTTGCTCACTTTGGAGTTTGCAAATGATGCAGGTTACTATCGAGGGCTCAACACTGGGTAAGAGGGACTATGGATGTGACATAACTCTGAGCTCATCATCTGACTTTCCTGATGTCACCTGCCTTCCTCATGTCCCCTTGGTGTCCACCGGGGTATCTACATGAAAATTACTCTTATTTTCTTGTTATTTTAATCCTACATACTGAGAGAATGCTGGGACAATGTGCAAGAGTCCTTTTGCAGTTCTGGGGCTTATAGAATCATAGAATAGTTAGGGTTGGAAAGGACCTTAAGATCATTCGGTTCCAACCCCTCTGTCATGGGCAGGGACACCTCCCACTAACCGTGCCACCCAAGGCTCTATCCAGCCCAGCCTTGAACACCGTCAGCAATGGAGCATTCACAGCTTCCCTGGGTAACCCATTCCAGTGCCTCATCACCCTCACAGTAAAGAATTTCTTCCTTATATCCAATCTAAACTTCCCCTGTTTCAGTTTGAAGCTGTTACCCCTTGTCCTCTCACTACAGTCCCTAATGAAGAGTTGCTCCTCAGCATCCCTATAGCCCCCTTTCAGATAGCTGAAGTGGAAAAGTGCGATTTTTTGTGGACATGGGCAAGAGAGTGAGCTGATGAGGAATCCCTTCCTCTGCTGCC
>CM054381.1:88520658-88625658 GCA_028858755.1 Ara ararauna
TACAGGGAACATCCTGATGAGGTAAAAGGAGGAGTAATTTAATTGTCTAACTCGTGCTCGAGAATATCAGACAGATGGGGAGGATAAAACAAGGAGCTCAATAATTAATTTTCATGTTCCTCACTAGTGGGACCTCTTTAATCCCTGTTCCTGTGATTATAGAGAAAGGTTGGATTCTGAAGTTTCACTCATTAGCTACGTGTTGTATGAAAATACCTGTATTTTCAAAAGGAATAGTGACAAGAATGAAAAATTTCCGCTATTAAAAATATCTTGGTGTCAGGGACTTCTGTGAAAGAACAAAAACTCTCTGATTCCCTCAGATAAATAATGAAACAGATGGTTGTTGGGAGGTGAAAGGTCAAACCTTCCCTGTTGACTGAAACACAAGGTTGACTTAAAAGATTTTCCCAAGTTATTCAAGATGCAGTGCATCAGCCTGTGCCTCCTGCCTCCTAATGAAATGTAGTGGGCTTCCTTAAAAGCACTGGTGGGGGCAGATACGTTCAAGTGGATCGTCTTCAGAAAGCTCACATTCTAACACTAAACTGTGCTTCTGCAAACTGCATCTATAATAAAGAATACCAGTGAATAATTAAGTGAACTTGTCCAGGGATATGGGTTATCCAAAATGCTGAATATTAAGATTTAATCTGCTTCCTAAATGAACTGCTCACTTCCTACCTGAGATGGCAGTTGATACAGTTATCATGGAAATTGGGTGTTGGAACTAGATGATCCTAAGATCATTTCCAATGCAAATCATTCTATGATTCTAAGTCTGTGAAGTCCTGAGAAAATTATCAATTATGCAATTTGGAAAAAATGGAAAGAAAACAAGCAAACACTGTCTGCAGGGTTAAGCTCCTGCATTCATTAGCAGACTCCTATTAAAGGAGAAGAGGGCATTTTTAAAGCAGCACACAGACTAACTAAAGGGGCAGATGCTCTAATTCGTATGATTCAACAACATTTTAAGGCAAATTGCGCAATCACTCAAACACACAAACATTTCAAGGTAATTTTCGTAAATCCCTATTGTGATCTAATTTCTTATTAAGGAGGCTGAAGCAGGCTGCTGTTGTAATTCATCAGCCCTTTGCATTGCAGAGCAACTGCTGGAGTTCATTTCATGGTTTTTGCTGAAAAAAATAGACAAATTTCTGGAATTGCAAACAACAACCTTCGAATAAAGATCTATTTTTTTCTTTTCTTTTCCAAATAGAATTTAAACCTAGTTGAAAATATCATAGCTGAAATCTGAGAAGGTCACTGAGATCAAAGGTGATCTAAGGATCAAACCCACAAGCATTACAGAGTAGCTGTCAAGGTACAACACTGAGCAGAGGACATGTCTGGTCTCTTGCAAAGGGCATCACTGTGGTGCAGAGCACCAAGCTGTCACAGTAAATGCACCCAGCATTTATTACTTTTGCCTTCTTAAATACATTCAAATATCCCTTCCTCATCTGGAGTTAGAACTGGTTCTCACAACCTTCTCCAGACCACCTTTGCACCTTAATAAGTGCCCAATGATCAGTCTCTCCACAAGAGGAAGGTATGAGTACTCAGTGTGCAGGATCTTGCAGGGTGGTCCAGCAGTCTGGAGAAGAGAGGGTGGGATAAACTCTTTAAATCCTTTGGAAAATATTATTTCAACGGAAATTTTCTGCCATGTGAAAGGCAGCCTTCCCAAAATGGAAGGAAAATTCAACCTGATTTTGTGGAAAAATCAGTCTGATGGCCAAGAGGTGCTTCAGGGTCAAGCCTGACCTTGAAGGTGCACCCATGCAACTCCCCACCTCCTCCAAGCGCTTGCTGCACAGCAAAGCTCCTATCTCCAGTCTACGTATGGAAGTGGAGGATGAAGTCAAGACCAGGGTGAAAAATTCCTTGTGGGAATATGTCCATGTGTGCCCATGAACATGCATGCATGTTTCCATGTGCCTGCACACCCACCACACGGTCCTGCCCTCCGCTGTATCCCCATCTAATATTCCCATACTGTTACAGCCACACACGGTGCTATAAATGCTTGCGCTTGCCACAGCAGTCACAGGAATGCAATAAGTAAGACAAATAAAAACCTCTTGCTTGGTAATTTACAAATAAAAGTTCATTTTCCTTTAAAGGAGGAGCACAGCCGTGTGTGCTTATGTGTGCAAAGAGGGAATTCCGTGACTTCGCTGCCAAAGAGGTAAGGGACGTCGTGCCATAATTTGACCTAATTTTTTTCCAAATACAAAATGACCTGTTACAGCATCCCAGGGAGAATATGAATTAGCCCAGGTCAATAGGAGGTCAAATAGATAGGGTGCTAAAATCCCTTTACTACTTTGTAGTACCTTATGCTAATTCAGTTCCCTTCTCTGTGATAAACAAAGCCAGTTGAAAGTAGATAGCATCACACAGTGATGGGTCCCAAAGCTACAATTTAATACAAATCTAGTAATTCCATTATACAACATATCCAGTTCATTTAGAGGCAGCGAATATTTAAGAAGGTCCAGGACTGAAATACCTTAGCTGATACCTTAAAAATATAAATACTCCAGCAAAATTTCATTTGTCACATAAACCTAATAGATATGCATGATGGAAATTCTGACTGTCCTTTAAAATGCTGCTCAAATGCAAATCGTAGGTCCTAGGTCCTTCTTGCATCAATACTGCAGGATTTTTAAGCACATAATCAGTAGACACATGCATAAAAAAAATAATCCTCATTGTTCTCTCTTTGCAAAAAGTGATATTATATGAGCCTAATGAGAATTACTGATTTAATAAAGCTGAACCTTTCAGAATGTTTTACAGGCAATGCTTTTCACCTCGGAAGGATGCTGCAGCAGTCTGCAGCTGAACCCCTCTAAAGGACAGTGCCAACACATAGCGCCTCTGGGGTAGAGGAGAGGAAAGCCGTGTCGGCTGGGATTGTCAGGGCAAAGTGATGCTCTTGGGAAGTGCCTCTGTGTCTTTAATTTTAACAGGGATGCAGATAGTCTGAGCCTGAGGAAGAGCATCCTGACTGCTTTGCAGGTAAATGTGGGCAGCCTAAGAGAAACTGCCCCAAAGTATCGGGGTCATTAGAACATACATAAAGTTATGAGAGTCATACACTTCTAAAGAGAAAATTAGAAAGACCCAGAAAAAAAGATGTTATGATCAGCTGAAGACTCAATGCTACTGGCCTGTGTGCTTTCCAAGAGAGCAGGTTAGGGCAGGAAACCTGCAGACAATGTTTATGAATGATTAAAAATTGCTGAATTTCTGTCTGGTGAACAGGGGGGTGATGCTGGTTATTAGGCAGAAAGAGAGAGGAATTGCAGAGTAGCACAGGGAAAGATACATAAGAAGAAGGAAAGAGGAATGGAGGGAAAGGAAGAAAGGAGCAGAGCTCAGACCGTGCCAGCGCTGATGGGTTATATCACTTACATGCACATAGACCTGTGTGGCGTGGACAAAGAGGACCAGCCCACACAAATGACTGACGGAATGCAATGGGCCACGTGCCAGCAGAAGAGGAGCAGACCCTCAGGCTGACCATTAATAACCAGAGAGATGTACCCATACACTTTGGGATCAGTAAAGTTGACACTAGCACAGAGAAGCTGTAAAAAGTCTGCGGGTATAACTACTTTCCATTACAAATATGCCTAGGATAGCATAGGTGATATTTTGCTCCAGGCAACTAGAATACACAGGAGCGACCAGAGCCTTCAGATAGATATAACACAGGGAAAAAAATGTAAATTCTTTGTAGTGAAATAACATGCTCATAAGGATGGTCAGTGAGTCATGGAGGGATCGAGGTCATACCCATCCCAGGAGAAACATGGGTACAAATGCTTCATAGAATAGAAACCACTAACTGCCCAAATCTTAATCTGCATTACTGCCACTCAGGATTTTTGCAGATGTGAATACAATCTCAGTAAACAGCTTGTGATATCTAATGGATGAGGACAGCCACAGTAGCTTCCAATGAGCTAGACACTGCCAATATCCTGACTGTCACAGAGTAGATAATGTAATAGAAGTACTGGAAACTTTTTATTTAGAGCTTACTCTGTTATAACCTTGTATCCAGTGCTGGATTCTGTTAATATCCACTGTTAGTCGTTGGCATTGTGAAGAAGGGAGGAAATCATCCCTTTAAAACTGTGGAAGAGCCAGTTGAAACCAGCAGTTATGAAGCGCCAAGGCTCAGGAAGGACACTGCTTGTTGGGACTGGGCTATGGAAAGCCTGCATTTGTCATTCTCCTTGGCTTTCAGAATTTAGCTAGCTTGTCTCACAAATTAACAAGAATTAACAATGCAAAGTGAGGTGGTTAACTCAACTTCAGGCATCTAACCTAGGTGCCTAAAGCAGAGGCATGGGCTTCCTTATTCCTGTGAAAAGAGTCTGCTCTTTTCCATTTTCCTGTACTATTGATGCTTTTGCAAGATATAACCCTGCTGGTTGTGGCTTCTATTAATTTTAGCAACTCCTATCCATGGCTAGGTATAAAAGTTCATGTCCCCTAGAGTTCTGCTTTAAATTGCAGGTTTCAGTCTAAAGCTCCAGGCAGATATCTTCCAGCTAAAATTATGACTTTAGGTCTAACTTAAAAATGGCAGGTCTGAGCTTCATTAACAGGGATATGATGGAAACTGAGATCAAAGAGCTGCTAAAATTAACCTGCTTAGGGAACAAGCCACAAGAGAAGCCATCAAAAGACTGAAGAGCAACAGAAGTAATATTCTAGCCATCAGGGTAGTGAAACACAGAGCTTGCTCTTACTCCCCATTGTAGGAGGTAACATGCACAGCTGAGAGAAGAACAACAGCATAGATCCTTCCCTGCTCATTTCTAGGTTTGGGTGATAAACCTGTGGCTCATTAACAGATGGGAGCTAATTGAAAAGGAGCTTAGAGAGGAAAGCAAGTTTCTCTTGGCCAGGTTATGAGAGGCTGCAATGTGCTATTTCTCTTCTAGCTCAAAGCAGGGTGGCAGCAAGGTTGGGTTAGTGCTGGTGTGGTTTGCTTTAAGTTTAGGGAAGGTGTTTAGTTCTGGGAGCAGGAAATATTCTGGCTCTCCTTGGGAGAGGTAAATAAGGACTGGGAATGAATGATACTGCACTGGGAGGATGGGAATCCTGGGAAGAAATTTGCAACCAGAAGAAAATGTGCTTCTTCTGAATGGACTTTTTTGCTCTCAACTTGACATCTTCTTTCCAGGTGAGTGCCAGTGACCTTTTCACACGTCCTCTACGAACTGCACGTCCTGTTCACCAGACCTGCTTTGTGAAGCACTGCAGGCTGTAAGAGATGTGGGGAGTCAATAGATCAGCCATGTCAGAGGCTAGATTGTTTTTATTTAATTACAACACCATTTGGATAAAGATGTACTTTTTGGAGGGACAATAACACTTTCTCAAATGATTCCAAATCTCTGATGTGATTAGGTGTTAGTTTTTAGAAAGTCTTTCTAAAGCCATGTCAATGAATTTGTTTTTCTTTTATGTTGACTAGGAAAACAAACAATGTCCAGGTGTAGACTAATGATGCTCAATGTGTGCCACTGAAACTATAACAAAAATGTTCAATCTGTCAGAAGATATATCCTATTTTAGGTGGCAGTGCACACTATATTTAGAGCACAAATCTTGACAATAGAACTGGGTCGTGTTATAAGCTATGTTTCTGATCTTAAGTAAAAAAGCGTGTTGGCTTCAAAAAAAGCTATTTTGAATTTAGAGATATTTCTAAATTGGAGAAAAAAATCTCTTTTTAATAGACCATAGAGCTTCACTGTTTCTTAGTAGTGCTTTGTATGTATAATTCTGCCTTTTCTCTGTAGCCTTATAAATTAATGCACTCCAGTTCTTACAAAAGGCCTGAACACATGAAAGCGTTAAAGAAAAGTTAAGAAAATTTCTGCATGCATGTTTCCCACTCTTGCTAATTCCTTCATCCAGCCCATGAGAAGGTTATTTTATGGTTTGTCTGCAGTTTTATGGGCTTTTATGAATTACCAGAGGAAACCCATAATGGAAAGATACTCTTATTTCATGGGGTGTGCACTGAGGTATGTAGCTGGTCTGATCCCTTCCAGAAGCAAGAACTGTAATTATGAGACTTCAAAAATTTACTCCAAACTGACACAACTGTGAGTAACTTGCATCAGGGCATGCAGTATGCCGCAGGTCTTGCCTGTAATATCTGCTGTTTGGCCAGGGAAGGATGTTTATGTTCTCTACACTGCTGACTGTGTGGGTTTCTATATTGTGAAGCATTATAAAGATGAATACCTGTCACTGAAACCACTGTGGAAGGGTGAATAATACAGCAGTGCTCCATGGCAGTGCAAGTAGGGGGTGTCTGTCAATGTATTGGGTGATATTGATAATGGTAGATGGAGTCCTTGGACAGAACATGCGCCTACTATTCTTTTAGCTGCGAGATTGTGTCCTCTCCCTTCTGAGCAGTATTCCAGGTACTCAGGATTTGCTATTACTACGTACTTTAAGTTCTTGTAGCATCACCAGAAAAATCACAGGAGATTCTGACTGGAATGATGCTGAGGATAAAATGCTTCCCAAGTGAAATAGATACATTCAGATATCACTTAAAATCTTTTTTTCTTTCACCTTGCATTTGAAGGTGGTTAAGACAGTGGTGCGGGAATGATCAGATTGTTACAGCTGTACCCAGTGAACAGCTCAACTGGCCTGGACTTAAACTCAATTTTTGTGTTGAGTACAAACTTCAGAGTTTAGTGTTAGAATTAATGCCACATGAAAGAAATGATGTAAAAATTAGTAGTTTCGTACTCCACTGCTCTTTTGTTGTGCATTACAGAATGGAAATCTATCATGAGCCTCTAGTTTCCTGAGCAACTTAAAATGTTCTGCTGAACTCGGGCATCTAAATAATGGAAAATCATGATTTTTCATTTGTTTTGTATGTTTTTTTTTCCAGATTACAATTGACACATTTTCTGTATTCTATTCCTACGTATCTATGCAAGCATTACTTATTTCTACAGACTCTTAAACTGAGTGCATGTTAATGAGATCAAATGAGGTCTTACACCACTCTTACAACTGAAACCTATGGGAAGAAGAAACTGTTTCTCTTCCCTAGATGAATATGACCTTCCATAGCAAGCTGCCTCTTGGAGTATAAACTAGCTGGCTAAAACTTCAGTATCTTGTTCCACCAAGCACTGCTTGCAATCTCTAAACTAAACAGGTACCCACACTGAAAAGACAGCAGCCTGTATAGGAAAATAATACAGAACACATGCCTCTGTAAGACTGCTTTCACAACTTGCTAGAACCTTTCCTTAGACTTGTTTCTTCCAGAAGTAATATACAGCACCTGCGAGTAGGTCAGATGCAGCCTAATATCTGTCCTAATACCATTGCATTCAAGAAGTGCTATAGTGTTATTTCAGTACTTCAAGTCTCTGCATAATATTTGTTTGTTCTTTTCCAAATGTGTCTTTTTCTTATTTTTTTCTTGCTCTCCTGACAATCTTACTTAGAAAAAAAGCAAGAGAAAATAATGCAAGAGTTTGCACAAAGCATTTATTTAAGCTTGAAATGCTGTCTTGGTCTGGAAAAACAAGCTTTTCCTGATTTCCTAGCTTTGTGCATAAGACTTTAACGAGTCACATCTGGTGGTTCTTCATGTCATGTTACATTATGAATCTTTATGGGCAATTAACTGGTTGGGTATGAAAACACCCACACTAGTAATGGGTCAATGGGCACATCCAGTCTCAGAATTCAGCTCAAATTGTTAAGTCTGTCTCCAAAGGAAAAACACACAATTTTCATTCTGATGAATTTGATGAGACAGTGGTAGGATATTGAGTAAACAGAAAACTTTCTCTGATGCATGAATATTGGCCGATGGAAATGACTGGTGTTCATCCCTCCTCATCTTGTGCTTTAAACAAATGGCGATAGCCAAATAACTTCTATGTAATTACACTTCTCATGGACATGAAAATAATTATTTGAGATTACATGATAAGTTACATGAACCATTCTTGGTTTAAAAGTATTATTTAGTGGGTTTGAAAAAACTCCCCCAAAAACATATTTCCAGCTCTAGTGGGAGTTGTTCAGTCAAAAAATCTCCTCCGACTCTGAGAAACATGGCTGGGTAAGTCATTGCTCAAAGTTGTTTTGATGCTTTCTCTTTTGCTTTCCCTCCTTATTCTCTCCTCTCCCAGAGCTTTAAGAGGGAATGTGTGTTCCCAAGCATTTTCCACACTGATTTCTTAAGAATGCCACAGTCTGCTCTGATGCTGAGATGTGCCAGTACCTTCAGCAGTCCTGGAAAGAGCAAGGGAAGCCAAGTGTAGTGTGTTCATGGAACCTTAGAATGGTTTGTGTTGAATGTGACCTTAAAGCTCATCCAGTTCCAGCCCCCTGCCATGAGCAGGGACACCTTCAACTACAGCAGGTTGCTCCAAGCCCTGTCCAACCTGGCCTTGAGCACTGCAAGGGATGGGGCAGCCACAGTTCTCTGGGCACCCTGTTTCTACTGTGGATTCACTTATCTGTGATCCAAGTGCGTACAGTTTCAGCACATGGCCCTCAGGCATGGTGCTGTTTGTAGCACTGTGATGTCCTGGTGCATCAGCCCCAATCTCATGTAGCACAAATTGCAGCAAGCAGTAGGTTCCTTGACTGTGTTCCTGTGGTGCAGGAATTCCTTCTCCAAAGCTGTTTTGTGGTGGTGGTGGAGAGGACAGTTTTGCAATGAACCATGGTGTTGCAGAGTGGGACTTGTTTACAGCTCAATTCAGTATGTTAATAAAATGTAGTTAATTTAAATCCTGATGAATTTGAAGCCTTAATTTAAAAAACAAAATAATGTTGCGACTGATAAAGTACTGTGAGCAAAGTAATGGGCAGCCCCATGTACCTACGGCTCAGCTCCTCACCTCTTCCCACACAGGAACCAGGCAGTGAGAAGTGTTAAACCCAATAATGTGAAACCAGATCAGGTCAGAACTGTCTGCTTAAAAAGTAACATCTCTAGGTTTTTACATGAAGTTTTAATTTTAGATGACACTTTGGACTGTAAGTGACAGTGGAGCAGATCATTTGTGTAATTACAGCAACAGTGGCTGAGGAAGGAAAGAATATCTTCAAAGCATATAAAACATGAAATGGATTTGATAGTGTATGAACTCTGTAACCAGAGCTGCAGGAAACTTCTGGCTTTGTGAGGCTATAAACCTGGTAATGCCTTAGCTGAGGCACTAAAAAATCATGAGATCAGTCTTTCTCTGCACTTCAGGTGAAAAAAAGTAATTAATCAAGTGGAAAAAGTGGACTTTCATTGAGTCTAAGAAGGTTTACCCACCCCGCCAACAGCAGAAATGCTAATGCAACACTGGACAGAGGCAGATGGGACTAACTGCAGAAGGGGCATTTAGCATGTAAAAACAATTCCATGCAGTGGGTTTGAACTTAAATTTGCTATGCATGTGCTAAATTCCATGCAGGAAGACTGCATGTATGACGCACTGAGCACTGCCTCAGTCCTCCTCACTACCTTGTTTCAAATTGCTTCTTTTCCAGAAGTGTCTTTTCAACATGGCACCACATTTGTTTCATGGAGAAAGCTGTCCTTAAGATGAGAAACGTTCTTATACTCGTTGTAGTGAGATACTTTATTCTAGTAAATTTTCTTTATATATATATATATACACACACACACATATCAGGGTTTTTTACAACCAAATACAAAGCAATCAATAGAGAAACAAGAAGAAAGCAGTAGGTATCAACAAGCCAGAACTGAAGCAATATGTTGCTGAGAAGGAAATTTCTTGCAATGGTTAGATAAGTGTTTAGGATATGTTACAAGCAACAAACTCTCCCTAAATACTCTGTGTGAGGAAAATAATCTTGGGCACAGTAATTTGTACACACTTGAGAACTTGGTAATGATCCTGAAAGTCCTTTTTTGGCTAAATGGGAAATTCTTTTCTGCTATTTAAAAATGCAAAATCAAATGCAGTTTTTTGTTGCTTATATGAAGATCACAGCTAATTAGCCTTAGTTAAGTAAAGCATATCCTTTGAAAATTGGAGACAAGTTCCTTTGCCCTCTGAAGAATTGTCTGTTATTTACATTGTTAATATTAATATCCTGCAGTCTCTAAACTCTGATTTGGTGTCATTGGAGACGGCCTTGTAACAAACAACTTGCATCTCCAGTAAAAGAATGAGTGCTAGATGTTTTTTCTTTTGTTTTTCAACAAGTTGAAATAACTAGTAATGACTGGAGCCTAATATTCTTAAGGTAAAATTCAGATTCAAGCCACGAGCCTCTGGAATCTTAACTTGACTTTCCCCAGCATATCTTGTATGACTTGAGTGTAAGGCCCCAGACCAAGTGAAGGTGCTTCACTAGTTCTGGTGGTAACTGCAGGAGCTGTAATTTGGGTAAGCAGCTGGAAGTGAGGGCTTTTGAAGGGGTGATGCCCCTGGTTTCTCAAGCTAGAAGGGGTGCCTGCGCACAGAGGGCAGTGTTGAAGGTGGCTGCAGCAGCATGTTATTCCCTTACTTGCGTTGGGAGTTGATGGTGAGACCTACTGTGGTGATGGTCACCTCTGTCATCCCCCTTCTAATCCTACTTCATCGCTCCTCTGCACAAGGTGAAGGGAAAAGCAGAAAAATCTGACTGGAAAAGCTTCATGGAAATATGGCAGAAAGCTCCAGAAGAAGCGAGTTCTGGAAGCGCAGACTTATACTGAGGATACTTTTGTATCTGATGGAGAGTTGTTTTCTGTTTTGAAGCAGTAGCCAGCTTCTTAAATCTTTCCCGGCATGGATGATGTGGCAGAGTGGGAACTGTGGGTGTAGGATTTGCTGTGCTCAGGAAGTGAGTTGAACATCTTGTCCTCTGCCACCTCCAGTTCCTCTGGCTTCATCAGGGATCAAAGCAAATGCTTTGCAGCAAGCTGGTCTTAAGCTCACAAAGCATGGATGAGTAATAATGAAAAGTCAGTGCAGATCAACTGGGAAACTTTGGAAAATATTATTGGGGGTGATGCAGAAATGAGTGGAATTCATTACCATAGAGATGAATACTGAAGGATGGAGGTTAGGATGATGACTCAGGCAACAATCCCTTGTCAATGTTGCAAAAATGCAGGACCTGGCATTAAAACTCTTATTATTTGTACTTTGCTTACACTTGGTGATCCCAGCAAAGACCAAATGCTTTCTTAAGCTGGCGCTGTGTGCGCACACAGGACATGAAAAGTGCCTCTAGGAGCTGAGTGTCTGGTGCTGGAGCCAACACCAAGGAGGGAAGAGAGGCTTCTGGCACTACTTAACATGCACTTTTGTGTTGCCACCCCAGAAGCATGGCTGGTGGCTGTGAAATCAAATTCTGGTTTTACATACACTGTAAAAATGGAGGATATTCACCAAAGCTGAGGCTTTCCAGATGTGTCCTGATGGAGGTCAGGGCTGCAAACAGCCTTAAAAAGGGGGGCAAAAAAAATTCCTCATTGGTTACTTTATTGAATTTTCTGAACTGAAAAAAAACTATTACAAATAAAGAATTAAATACTTTACAAAAATGCATTATCACACATTGAAGGCCATATACTTCTTATCAGTTATATAGAATTTTGATAACTAACATTCAGGTTACAGTTTCCATCCTGTTTAGGAGGTTTGGAAGCCACTGTCCCACTAATTACAAAGGGAACTGAACACCCATGCCCCCAAGCAGACTTTGAAAACCTCTACCTAAACATGTCTTTGTGCTCAGCGTTCAAAAGGTTGGATGTAAGCAAAGTTTCCGGGCTATGATCATTTCATACTAGAATAAATCTTGTGTAAGTTCAAATCCCTGGAAGCTCCGAGGTAGTAGTTGTTGTGTACTTGGGAATCTTTGACAAGATCACTGAAGAGATTACTGGTTCAATAAATGAAGACTTTTTTCTTGGATCCTTTAAAACAAGGAAGACACCAAGGGACTAGAAAGAAGCAAATGCCTCCAAACTCACCCTATTATGGATGTGGGGTGGGGGGAGGACTAGGAAAGCCAGCCAGGATATCATAGACCAGTACATGTGACCTTGGTGCTAAGCAAAACTCTAGAAACATTAATAAAGGATGAGATCACAAAACATCTGGAGAAATAAGCTAGTCAGCATGGTTTCATAAAGGGTAAATCCTGTCTGACAAATCAGTGGAATTCTGTCAGGGAGATAATGTGGAAAGCAGGCATGGGTGACAGTGTTGGGCTTAATTCTGTCCTTTCTGGGGTCATTGCGCTGATTTGAAAGGTTTGCTTAGGCAGCTGGGGTGTGGGTTGGAGTTATGCTGGTGTAAGAGGGGGGAATGTGAGGTGTAATAGGAGGCATTACCAATCTACAAGTAATGCTGAGGGTTAAACTGTAGCTCTGTGAATGTGTTCTGGAAAAACTTGAGTAAAGGTGGTATCCAGTGAGGTGAATAAAGTGGAGATGATGGATTAAATCTGTAGAGAACAACAGTACAAGATTGGGAAAGCGTGGAAGAGAGTGGTCCATCACTTCCTCTGGAGACAAACAGTAGATTTTTATATTTGTAGCTATGAATTTTGAGGAGATGTGGTTAAGAAATATGTTTTGCAGAACTCTGAGCAAGAAAGAGTTGTAGCACTAATGTAAAGCAGAAGCTAAACCCTACATAGAAATATGAACTGTGAGGATACAAGAGGTTTTAATCTGGCATATTGTAAAGCACTTACCTGAACCTCTGTAGATTGTCCTGCCTGAGGTAGGACACTGCAGCATCAAATGGACATCCTGGGGATTCAGAAGGGCAGAGGACAGCAGGAATGACAGAAGTAGTTGTCAAGTTGCTACATGCAGAAAGCCTGGAAAACCTGGAAATGTACTCACTTGGGGGAAAAACATGTTGCTTAAAAGATGATCTGATTTGAAGATTTCAAGATGCTGAGAGAATTTGAGAGCAGATGAGCTACATAGAAACTCTTTAATTTTACTCAGAGTCCTGGATGTGTGTTCATAAAATAAGTCTAAAGAAAAACAGTAGCTGAAATAAAAATACAGATATGCTTGATTCAAGCAGGGTGAAAGAAACTGTTGAATTGCTGACCCAGGATGAAACAAGGAGGAAGCATTCATTGCCATCTAACTGTGCTGAAAAATAGGGAGATGTCAATGGAGCTTGGGATGGGGGGCAGAAATTGGCTCCATCCTTTTCTAACGTAATCAGAATCTTGACTGGTTGTACAGTTAAAGGCCAAATAATTAATCTTAAGACATGTGAGGAAAGGATGAGTGTGCAGGCAGCACTGGTGGGTCAGCTGGTAGGTGGTACCTTGCTTGTCTGGATGAGCTGCCCAAATGACGAGGAAAGGTGAGCTGTATCTGAAGTTATCTTGGTTTATAAACTGCATCCTCTACACATCTGCATCATTCCCAGAGGCTGTTTTTACTTTGTTTCCCAACTGGGATGTGGAAATAAAATACCACGAACTCATGGTGTCTGGTGGAAAGCAGAATAAAACTGAATGGAAAACAAAAGCAAACCCCTCCCAGAACCAAACCCACCAATAACCTCTAATATTTATAAGGGGATTTTCACAATAAAGATTCCCAATACTGAAGAACTCGGTTAGAGATAACAGTAGCATGAAGTCAAACTGCTGCAAGCCAAACACATGCAAGGGTCTGGGCTTATCAGGCTCTTGTAAACAGATGAAGATGAAAAGTGCATCAGTCCTGAAATGCCATTGAGCAAAGGGAATGCTTGCCTGCACACTGTGACCTACAAGGAATAATCTAGCAGAGTTCTCACTAATTTCATTGTCGATCCACAAAGACTCTTGCTGTTTGTGCAACCTGCAAATTAGTTCCCTTGTAAAACTGCATATTAATTTATGAAGAAACAGCACAAAAAAAATGGAGGCAGTACACAATTTTTGTAATGGGAGCCGTATGCGTGTTCTCTTATCCAGTGTGTACTGAACTTTATGTACAAAAATAGCAATACCACTGTTGCCTCATGCTCAGTGACACTTGATGTGATGTGAGCCAGAACAGGCGAGCACAACAGCCTCCTCTCTGCTCCAAAAACATCACTTTTTCCATCAAATCATATGAGCATAGCATAAAGCTGTTCACATTTTTCTTAGAACTATTCAGATCTATTTACTAAACAGTGTTTGTTCAGGGTGGATTTTTTTCCATATTGCAAACATTTGGCTTATTAATGGGGCTAAAATAAGACTTGGATGGAACCTTTAAATAAAATTCTTACCTAATGAGAAGGAAGCAAATGCTTCTCAAGGCTTAAAGTTGTTCACATCCATTTGTTGGTTTCATTTGTGTGTATTTGCGCTCTTCACGGGTTTGATTAGTGATAACCCTAAAATGCTATAGGGAAGCCCTTTGGGGAGTTGTTGCCTGACCACAAACAGGAAATATTAAGATCTTGTGCAGAACAGTGTTCTAACACACCATGTTAACTCTATTTGTAGGGCCAGTATCAAAGGGCAGCATGAGTTGCAAGTGTTCCAACTGCTCAGGTGTCTTTGCTTTCTAAACTGCCTGCTTTGATGGTTCTGTCACCCTTTTTTTTCCCCTTTTGTCAACTTGGACAATATTGTCTAACAGAACTAAATGAAAACTTACTTCAGCTACAAGTTAGGTAACTTAAGTTACTTAAAATTGAGTAGATACAAGCTGGAATGACTCCAGCATCTTCCCAGAGCGTGAAGCTGTTGTGTCAAGTAAACAGTATTTCTTCTTTAACCTGCTTCTCATTTTTTCTACATCCTTCCCTGTTGCCTCCAGGAATGAGTCATTAATAGCTGCAATTCAGGAAAAAAGTGAGAACTCTTTCAGTCCATAATTCACCCTCACAATTCATGTTGTGAGTCAGTTTTGAACCCTTTTTTATACTGCATCATTACATAACCACCAAAACAGATGGAGTACTCTGTTTATAAAGATAACACCAAATTCACTGCAAGGCTACGCAGATCTCCCTTCAGGTCTGTAGGGTTTCATAGCAGACTTCTAAACCGATGGCAGGTGCTTGGAGTTGCTGTACTTGCTTCCTCTACATGGGTTTTTTCCCATTTATGAGCTTTGTGTGTGACTGGTGCTGTGTGTCTGTGACTCATTCTGCTGCATGGGGTGTTGTGATCTGCCTAATCAAGTTCCATGCGACTCTAACCTGCCAAACGTGATGGAAATCAGTGCGCAGTTTAAATCTGCCAGGTCTTTTTATTTTGCTACAGATAAAAGTATGTTGATTTGCCAACCCCAACTGTGAAATGTTCCTACTGCCTGAACTGTTTGCTACACAACACTTGTTTTTCTTTGTAAAAGCCTTTTTCTATTGATCTGAATTGACTCTTGCAGAAAAGCCTTGTGAGTTCAATGCAAATTGTTGCTGTGCGCTTACTGTGAGCAGCAGAGCAATACAGAAAGGTGCTTTTGCGTTGATGTGCAATGTGTGTATTTCAAGCCATGTCTCCCTGTATTGATATTTGGTCTGATCTCCTTTTCAGAGTATAAGCAAGCAGTCAATTAATGCATTTTCAAATGTTTTGAGGAGAAGCTAAATCTAAAATCCTAGGAGAGCACATGTTTGGGTAGAGGAATGCTGAATCTGCATGTTTCCCTGGATTGAACTGAAATTGATCTCAATCTTTCAGCTGAGACAACATCAACTTCTAGACTTTTATCCTAGCTGTATGTTGGGGGTGGCAGGAGCATCAAAATGCAACCAGAAAGAGTTTTTTACCCTGCTTAAATACCTATTTTCATTAAGTCTTTGAGCTTGTTGTCAGCTCATTTACTTTACTGAAGAACTGTGAATAGGTTTGGGGTAGGAAGAAGCCTCAATCCTTGAGGGATTTATCCACAAATAGTTTTGAGATATAGGTCGTTGCTGTTGTCATGAGGCTCAATTTTCAAGCTGCTTATGTGCCATAGTGAGTGGGGCAAATTTTGTTTGCTTGAAGAATGTCAATAGAGAAAGGAATTGGTGCTTCATCCATGTACTTGTGGGTGCAGGCTCAAAATGGGAGGCTGAAAACCACAAAAGTAAGTCTCATTGTAGGTAAACTTTTGCCTTCTTGGTAGGGTTAAGCACCCACACAAGATAATCAAAGCATTGATGATGAAACCAGCTCCAGAATAAGAAAGGTTTGATGTCAGAAAACCAGACCACTGCACCTTCTGCTCATAAAATCTCCACAAGTGATCAGGTAGAGGAGCAGACCACAGGGGGCTCTTGCTGCTGTTCACCCAAGCTCTGTCCCGTCAACCCTCAGCCAGTCTTTGAGCTTTTCCCAGCCATGAGCTGCAAAACTCAAGTCAGAGCTGTCAGCTACACCATAAATTATCAATTTAAATTCGAGTTAAAATATATCTGAGGCTGGGCTGCATGCTTTCTTGATAGGTCAATAAACTGCCTGTGGAGCCCAGCTTTTAGTTGTATTTGTGCAGAACCCAAAAGTGAATAACTCACAAGTGTTGCACCAGAGAACCCGAGTTACGTTTGTTTCTCATGTGTGGAGCAGGGACATGCCTCTCTGTCCCTTGTGCTGTGGAGTGGAAATACTTGCATCATAAATGACCAGAAGACAAATGAGAACAAAAGCCTTGCTTAGTTCAGCAAATATCTTGCGTGATCCCTTCGTACATGAAGTGAAGAGCAGCAATGGCCAGAATGACCAGCATTCATGTGGAACATGCTTCCCATGCTGTGATTTACCTCTGCCAGAGGAAACAAGCACAAAATAGCTTTTAGTGCCTGCATGCAGAAATAATGGCATTACCGGTGGTGCCACCTAGCAAAGGATGGTATCTGGCTTGATGACAGGTGAATGGCTGCCTCTACTCTGCATTAGAAACAAGCTGCTCATGTTTTTGTTGTTGTTGTTTTGGCTTTGGGCATCTGATGTAAAACTTGTGTTGTTGTTTAGCTTGAGGTCAAACCCTATCTGTTCATCTGTCCAATGAAAATTTAACACCAATGGGAATTTTTGTCTGTACACCAATTTTGGGGTTTTAGAACAATTGGTTTGCTTAGAGGGTCATGAATCCTCTGCTCCTTCCTCTTTTACTCCCATGTGCCAAGTCTGAGCCAACACGGCTTTGCAGGAGGGAAACCTTCTTAGATGCCTGGCAGGAGCGCTTCGTGCCTGCTCAGGAGTCGGAGAGGCCGGTGCCTGCAGGTTATAGGCTGGTAGGAAGTCAAGCCTTAACGATGTTTTGCAACTACTCAAAAAGCAGAGCCAGATTTCTTTTCTTGGCAATACGCATTGCAGCCCAAATCCGTCAAGGCTCCTCCATCCAACTTTAAGTGCAGGAGTGGGCCCCCGAAGGACGATGTGGGGCTGTGGCAAGCCTGTACTTTCACAGGCTGTGTTGATTCAGGATTAAGGTGAATAGAGCTGGCTCCTCGGGGGACGTATATATTAGACTTTTTGGAAAAACTTTTGACCTCAACCATGCTCATTTTGAGTTTTAAGTAATTGTGATGGCTCCCACGATATCACGGCTCCTGAAGCTCGCAGTTGGCTTCTGGCGTGGTTAAAGAGTGAAGGCTTTGAGATCAGACAAAATGGCTCAAGGAAATAAATCCCATTGAATGGAGTGTGACCCAAGCACCTCGAGCCCCCATGGCCTTTGGATAATCCCCAATTATAAGTCTTGAGCAAGAATATGAAAATCCTGGTGACTTTGGGTGCTTCCATTTGAAGGGGAATAGGGAATTTGGAGTCTGATCAAAACCCTGAGCTCTTAAATAGGGAAGATTCAGTTTAGATCTAAGAAAGAAGTTCTTCCTTGTGAGGGTGGTGAGGCACTGGCACAGGGCGCCCAGAGAAGCTGTGGCTGCCCCATCCCTGGCAGTGTTCAAGGCCAGGCTGGACGGGCTTGGAGCAATCTGCTCTAGTGGAAGGTGTCCCTGCTCATGGCAGGGGGTTGGAACTGAATGAGCTTTAAGGTTCCTTCCACCCCAAACCATGCTAGAATTCTGTGATTCTTCTTAACAACAATGTTACAGGCCCAGGACACAGAAATTGGTACTTCAGATGGAAAATAATTTCTGAAATCCTTGGAATTGTAGTGACTTCAGAAACAAACTATCCCACTAAAGTATTGTAGTTGAAAAACAAGAAGAAAGGAACATAAAGAGAATGTGGAAGTTATAATTTCTTCTGTAGTAACTTTTGAGCATCTTCAGAATTGCACAGGGCTGAGGAGCAGAAAGGAAATGAAGCAGCTTACACACAGTGTAGAAAACCCTTCTGAGAGAAATTGTGGTTTTATTTAATTTTTATTAATTAAAAATTAATTATTAAATTATAATTTTATTTTTGATTTAATTTACTCATGCTGAGCCTGATTTTTCTTAAGTTAGAAATAGTGGGCTGAAGTAGGAACATGACGTGTCTGTGCTGATCCTAGTCCCAGCACCCTATCTGTGAAGGACTGGAGTGGGGATGAGTACCAAAAGAACTTACCATAACTCAAGTCCTAAAGAGTTACTATCTTGTGTTTAAAGAAAAAAAAAAAAAAACAAAACCAAACAACAAAATTAATAATAAAGGGAAATGGTGAGAAAATGAGCCTTGTCATATTTTGAAGAGGTGATATTTAGTCAACATGTTTCAAAGAGAGTCAAGTGGCTAGGATCATAGAATTGTTTGGGTTCAAAAAGACCTTTAAGACCATAGAGCCCTTGTGGACAGTCAATTCCGCCCTTACACTGTGTCCCTAAGTGTTGCATCTATACCTCTTTTAAATGCCTCCAGGAATGGTGACTCCACCAGTGTCACTAGCTGATGATGGTTTCTGTCAATTAGGTGGGGTTTAGTTAAAAATCTCTTTGCTAAATAACAGATAATGAGGGTTTAGAATTATTTAATTGCTTAACTGATAATTTCAATTAAGTGTAGGTCTTTTTGGAAATGTTTGTGTCTGCTGCAAAAGGACAACTCAGATGATAGCACTCTAGGAGTATAATAATCTAATGAAGGGTTATTATATAGCACTTTTTAGATGGCTCTTAACTTCCTAAAACAGAGAAACTCTGGTTTCTAGTCAAACATCAGCTTCCACCTTAACTTCAGAAAACTGTAACTGTGAGGCATGTTACTGATGTTAGAATTATGCACTATGGGTTGCAAATGCCATAAAATCTGTAAGCAATAGTTTGATGTAGCCGGATTCCTCCTTCTCTGTCCAGATGCAGAACTTTGTGTGTCTCCATACTCCTCTTCCTGGGAAGCTCACCCTGCTCCTGCCCTTTGCTTTTCCCATTGTGGTTTGTGCTGGCATCACAATGCATGAGGATGGTTGTGGCTTGGTCATAGGTGTCAAAACACAATAGATGACCTATGTGGGTGTGTGTGATGTGGAATCAGACAGGATAAACAGACTTTGACTGAGAGATCCTCAATAAGAAAGAGAAATCACAGCTGCACTTCTCTTGTGTTGCTGGAGCAGCTACTGAAATACCAATTAAAAGCTATAATGGGAGCTTGGGGTGGATCTGTACAGTAAGACACTTCTAGGTCAGGCAGGAGGGTTGCAATAATAATAATACCAAGTACATTTCCTTATTTAACTTTGTTTTTTATTGTGTTCAGCCTGCAGCTGATTTTTTTTCTCTACCTTGTAGCATAGTCCCTAATTGAGACACATGAAGCTCATAAGAGGTTTTAGACAAGATTCAGCTAGCCACAAAAGTCATTATCTCATTTTCATTTATTAACATGATATTTCCAATGGATTAACGAGGGTTTCCCTTTTGTTGCCTCTGCTATGGCACTAGCCCTAAAGGGGCTGTTGCGTGTCTCCATCTCAAGTGACTTCTTACTCACATTAGATTACAGTAATGTACGTGTTACAGGGATGACATTTATTATACTTCTTGAATTAAAATTCCCTATTTGAAGTAGCTCTAATTTCTGGGAATAGGGTAAAGTGGACTTGAGTGTTGATTTTAACAATGAGCTACTATCAAAATAACTGCTTCTAGAACTGGGCATGCAAAAATGCTTTCCCCTGACTCCAAATATCTAATCAAATATCTAAGAATCCAGTATTTCTGGAATCTGCATTATGCTGCAGAACTGGCAATTTCAACTCCCTGAAGAAGCCAGAGGCCTTCTTAAGAAACTACTCCCTGTATTTTCCACAACACCCATAGCTATTTTTCAGGTGTCAGTGGTCCTACTGTATCACTAGACTGCAAAGAACAATTAGTGCAAATTTAGGTTAATGGAGAAGTGCCGATCAGACACCCCACCATGTGCATTGCAGCAGGCTTCAGTGGTGAACCCTAGCACAGGGAGACCTGTTTTCTTAACGTGCTTTCAGCTCTGTTCACTGCTCCCCGGTTGTTCCTCCTCCTCTCCCAGAAGGCTGCCCGAGCAGCATTACAGCAAGGACCTGCAGAGAGCCTGTCTGCTCCAGGCACTGTCTGATCTTGTCTGACATAATTTAAACCTATGCTTCCTGCTCTAGTTTTACATTTTCCAGGGCCTGAAAGGTTCAGTGAGAAACAAAATTCACCCAAGAAAAATATAGAATAGACAATTTATATCAGTGCAGTCTATTTCTGCTTCATCTCACCTGATATAAAGATGCTGCAGGATGCCTGCTATTAGGCTTGATATAAAAATGAAAAGCCTAATTATTTGTGAGAGTCAGATATGTCTGGACCAGTCCCTTGAGAGGTCTCAGCCCTAAAGAGGGTGAGTTTAATCCTGGCAAAAAACGCGTCTCCCCGTTGCAGCTGGATTTAGTGTTGTTCCTCACCTGTGTTTTGTCCAGAACCAGTGTTGCCTTCCCGGAGGTGCACAAAGAAAAGAGTACGGCATACTCCTTCCGGATCAGCATTGAATAAGCCTAAGGATATGAAAATCTGGAAAGTAAGCTGTGGAGGTTGGAAGAAGAATTCTTCCTGCCTTGTCTTCTGGGGAAAGAAAGTAGCAGGCATATTTAATCCAGGAAGCTCCATCATATGTCAAGTTTAAAATTGCAACCTACGGTGCTTTATGAAAACTATTATGAGCACAGTCACTAACAGGTTTCAATATAAATTTGTAAACCAAAGCAGCCTTTGCTGATGTGTTTTGGATTTTCTTCTGCACTCTCAATTCTAGAGGGTGCTTTCTGCTTTATTTATTAAATTGCATATCAAGGCTGATGTCTTGGGGAATGGGGCTGTTCGGACCCGCGTAGGGAGGCTGGCAGCAGCTGCTGCAATCTCAGTGTTGGCAGTGAGCTGTTGAGCTTCCTGAGTGGGAACTCTTCCCTATTCTGGTCTCATAATTGTAGTTATTTTGAAGGAAAACTTCAGACAGGCTTTTTACAGAATGGGAATAAGTTTTGCAGGGGCAACGGCAGGGAGGATGCTTTTTTAAAAGTGTCATATATATATAAAGGGTGCATTTTTCATTCTTGGTGAATTTTCTAACATTCTCCTTAATATAATAATGAAACCCATGCAGGGCAAATGGCCTTCACCTGATGGGTGGGGGGTAGGTGTTTGGAAAGACCTGTTAAGAAACACTCCACCCTTGAGTGACCCCAAATCACCCTGCCTGGGATTCAAGTGTTGTCACCGAGTGTTCAGCTCTGCCTCTGTCAGCCCCTTCCCCTAGCTTGGATTTCGTGTCAGGGTTCAGAGAGGTGGTCTGTGTTTGCCTAACCAGAAAGGGTGTTCAGAGAGTGCTCTTCTTTAGCTTAAAAAAAACCCAATATATAAAAAATAGTATGAGCAGTTGGAATAAAACCTGAGTTTTGGGTAAATTCCAATAATGTGTTTTTCATTGCATGAGATGTGATGCCTGTCAACACTTACTAGTCAGACTTGCCTCCTTTTTACGTCTCTTAAACAGCCTCCCCCCCTTTTCTCGTTGCAGAGAGGACTGTCCTGCATATCATGCTTCCATCTCCATACTGTAATTATTAATACAGGGTAGAGAGAGGTCACCTATGTTTTTTTGGCAGCAGTTACGTTCCCATGTATAAATCATGATAAAGCGCTATTACTCTGTAAGGTACACTGATGTTTTCAATTTACCCTGTGTAGGATACCATTTCTTTCTTTTTCTCCCTTAAAAAAAGAGAAAAAAGTCTTTTGTTCCTACAATATAGATAAACTTATAGATTTCACAACCAATAAAAATAATATTAATAAAAATGAGGCATTGTTACAAAGTAGGTCCTAACTATGCAGCCTAATGTTTCAGTAAGTCTGTGGTGCACATCCTTTTATAGCCAATTAAGAGGATGTTTTATTTCTCTCATTAAAAGAGCAGCCCACAGTCACCATGTTGAATCAAATAAGTATGAGTTTGCACATCCTGTGTGCAACCTTTCCTTGAGGCATGGTAACATTTGTCATCTTTATAATAAAGCTTTCCAATTTTTCTGATTAATATTTAAAAGAAATAACATGACCTGAGGAATATATATATAACATTCTTGTTGGAAGGCATTCTGTACTACACTGCTCTCTGGTTTAAGGCTAATGTACCATTAGATCACTTTGTATTCTGCCCCTTTCTAAGACCTATTTTCCTGTGTTTATGTGTAACTGCAGTCTCTTTGTGCTCTTTTCTTTCTCCCAGGCGACAGAGAGCTCTAACCAGTGTACATTTGCATTTTGGTGGTTGCTGTGATGCTCCTTGTCTTCGGTCTTGCCCTGCCATGTGGAGGGTAGGGAATAGTCGTCCAGAGAATGTCTTCTGAGCATTTACTGGGTTGTTATGGGTCCATGAGCAAGTGGTTTCCAAACCAAACTCCTTGCAGCTTTCTAGCACAACAGTTGCGGTGGGGTGCTGTTGAAAGGTGAGGTCCTGCCCCTTCATTCAGGTACTGAAACCTGGGCAGTGGTTTGGGACAGCAGGCTCATTGGGCCTCCCTCTTCTGGTTCATTTGCTGATGTAACTGTTGTTTGTGTCTTGGGTAGAGCTGACCTGGAAAAACATGGCTTCATCTTGTAAAGGCAGACCTTCCATTCCATCTATGTCTCCTGAGGATCTCCATCTGGTTGAGCTTTATTGAGCTCAAACAGCTTCAGTGTAGTGATAGACTCTGGAAAAGCAGATACCTGTGTTAGGACCTGAGGCTTCTGCTGGTTGCAGTAAAACTATTCCTTATATTTCTTATCATTATTACATTGCTGCACCATTGTCAGATGGTTAAAAAGACAGAACCACACCACAGCGAGCTCTAGTTGACAGTGTAACGCAGCAAGTAAGATATTAAACAAGGGGAATGAATGAGCAGGCAGAGATTTGAAAGCAGAGGTGCTAGCAACTCTACTCTTATGCAGTCTTTTCAGTGCACTCATTTCCTGGTCTCTTTCCTTGTCTCTTCCTCATTTTCTTTTATTTCTTTTTTGCCCAATAATAATTGGAGGCAAAAAAATGAAAATGAGGGCTGAGGTCAGTTTGGGTATTTTATATTGGCACCCATCACTAAAGCCCCTTAGGTTCTTCAAAACATTGCAATTAATCACAGCTAGAATAACAAAATGTAAGCCTTTAAACTTAAAGGCTCAATTATTCAGGGTGCTCTGTAACTTACAGACAAAGCTAACAAATTTCATATATTAGTCATGGTAAAAAACATTAAATTCCATGGTATGTCACAAATTAATAAGGAGAAAAAAGATTAAAACAGCAACTTGTGTAAGTCTCCTTTAAACAAATGGTTGTCAGAGATTCTGCATGTTTGGTGAAGAATTAAACAAGTGAATATCAGCAGCTGAAGTTCCTCCAGAGGAGCCAAACCCTCTTGGAAAAGCTGAGACCTTTTTTTGAATATGGAAGTGATGTTTCAGTCAATCCTATAAGTGAAAGACACAAAACCGCACTTCTTCACACAAAGAAGAATTTACCATGTAGTGTTGCTTTTGTCTTAATCCACCCTCACTAGTAAGGCACTTGCTGCAGAGGGGAGAAAAAAGGAACTCTCCCATGGAGCAAAACTTGGAAGATGCAGGGAATACAAAGATTAATATTGAAGGCTGGAGTGCTTGTTGGAACAGCTGATAACGCTGTGCACCAGCAGCCAATCCTTTCCATTAAGGAGTACTAAGAAATAATTGCAAAGTGTTCTTTACAGTGTTGTGACTTGGGCAAACTATTCTATGATTATTCTAACTGTTCTATGATTAAATGCAATATCTATGATTAAAGGCAAACCAGCACTAGAGACAAAAGGGTCCTTTCACCTGCTCAGCAGTGGGGTGAGGACCTATATTGCAGGGGACCATGGCATCTGCATGTGAGGCACCGTGTAACCCCTGCCTATAGAATGGAGCCATCCCCGTTGCTCTGATTCCAGCCTAAAGAACATTCTCCCCATTTGCCCCTGTTAAGGCAGACAATAGTAATGCACACAGCGTACTCTGTGATGGATGTTGCAAGAACAAGATATAAATGTGCTCAGCCTGTTTCTGAAAGTTGTTTGTGTGTTTTGTATTATTTCTTGGTGAGTTTTTTTCCTGTCTGATGGGGAGATGAGGTAAGTCTGCCTTCCTCCTGATCTCCTGGAGTTAACAGTGTGATACCGAGAACAGAAACTCGCCCTGCCTACCATTTCAGCCAGGTTCAGTATGCTTTTGATATTTTTTTCACTCCTCACTCCTTTAACCCTTGTTGTTTTGTGAAGGGAAGCAGAAAGGAAATCAAAGCTGTGGCTGATAGACAGGGAGCCAAGTACTTGTTTTCTGAATTTCCCAACTCCTAATTTACCTTTTCTTTCACTCTCTGTTATGGTTCTTCCTATTTAGAGCTGGAGACAGCTCTCTGAAAACACCAGTGTAATACCACAAATAGGCTACTATTGCAATTCCCTCTCTTTAAACCTGCCACTTGCTCGTTGGTTCTAACTTTAACACCTGTGGCACAGCATGCTGCTATGGATGGCTAGATCTGGCTTTTGCAGCTCAGGCCAAACTGAATTTGATGCAGAGATGTCTTTGCCCATTTTCTTAAGCTGGCATTGAGGAATGGGTTCTGCCTTTGTGTGCTGCTGCCCAGCCTTGGGATAGCAGCAATTCTGGGAACACTTGCTTTGAAATGAACTCAGGCAGAGCAATCGCTTAGGGGTAGCTTGCTCCATCAACATGGATTTTAGTGTTTTCAGTAAATCTCCATTTCACTCAACATGGTTTTTATAAAATTCATAGGGAGTGAAACAGCAGTCAGGGAGTGGAGAGACAGCCAGGCTTCATGCTTTACCTCTTTTAATGTAAAGACTCATAGTTTTCATCATAAATCTCAGGGAAGCTTATCTTGTGTATGTGTTTGTTCAGCACAAAATCTGCTGGTGGGCAAGGCATCCTCTCCCTTGTCCATGTCTGCTGCAATGAAGACACTCCAGAGGCTGTGTCCACCAGCAAAGTTAATTGAACCAGCATTTGGGATCTGCTGTTCCCACAGCATCTCCATCCTGGCTGGAGCCAGGAAGCTCCAGTCATGTCCCATGGGAACTCCTTCCCATGGAAATTTCCCAGCACAGCTTCAATGAAGGAGGATGAGTGTCTTCTGATATATCTTGGATAAGCATCTGCTTGGGATACTCATCCAAAAACTGGAAATATTAGGCTTGCTCCGCACTGATTCATTTCAGCAGCTGACCCAGCAGCAGTTTATACCAGTACCGATGATTAACTTTGCTTGACTTGAGGTTGTCTTTGACCTAGATTTAGAGTCAGGCTTAGATCTTTAGTGGAAGACCCCAGGGTTCACGCTTGACATTACCAAATTGTCACGCAAACAGATCCACAGAAAAACAGATACTGTTAATTTGGCTGCCTGTTTCACAAACATCATCTGCACAAACTGCAGGATATTCATCTGCCTCGTTCTCAGCCCAGCTTGAGGGCTGACACAGGGACAAACTGTCTTGCCACCCTTTGTGTAGCTATAGAGGTGTTTGGTTTAAACTTCTGGGGCAGCAGGAGGGTCTGAGGCCTGCGGGAATTGGAGCTTTTCACAGTGTTCATAGGACCTGGTGCTAATGCAGTTTTTTACCCTGTTTTCCCTCTCCTTCCCATAGGCATCCTTATGCATTCCTCTTCCTATTTCCCATGTGTGCTGGGTCATTCCTGGGTCCATTCATTTGCTGAGTTTCATTTCTATTTAACACACACATTGGGAAGGGAAGAAAAATGTGCACTGAGAGATAAACCGCTGTCCTTCATCTGAACATCCCTGTCTGGCTCCATTGCACCCAACTCCTCCCTACCCCCATTCTCCCCAAACCTGCTGGGTGGCTTCAAACAGTCTCCTTGTATCCATTCCATGTTTAAAGCCTTCTCTGAAAAGAGGTGAACTCCTCTAGCTAGTAACCTGCTGGAGGAGCCTGTCAAGGGCCGGCTGCACGCACTTCAGTCTTCGCAAGAATCAAAGTGAAACGAGGAGAGTCTCTCAGAAAAGGGTTACAGAGAGTTTCACGTATTTTGCAGCCTTTTCATGGCTTAAATTACACTTCCCCTTCTTCTAGTTTTAAAAGGCAGAGCAGAAAACTTAATTTTAACACTGAAAAATGAAGGCTTTTCAATTATTTATAACATTAAAATGTACAAATGTTTGACCAATGAACTTGAAAAAAACATGCAACTACAAAACCCATTTCACAGTGTTCTAAAGTTCATGTGGCAGAGATAGAGAAGTGAAATGATTATTAACAGATGAAGAGCAGCATTTTAATAACATTCGAGCTGTAGTAATGAGGCTGACAAAAGCAAGGAAATTCAAAGCCAAAGCTGATCTGATGCTACCTCCTTAACATATAGACTGTGCCTAATTTTGCAGGATGTGAGGTACTGTAAGTAAATTGCTCTCGTGCCAGAGACCCCCTCAGTGTGGTGCCCAGTGGGGTGGCAGCAGGATGAGCCACCTTTTGTTTCAGAACTTGGTTATTTTATAGTGGAGTGTTTTCAGTAAATACACAGCTGTGTCTTCGTCTTTCTTTTCTTCCCACACGCTTTACCATTAACAGTAGTGGAAATCTTTTTTTCCCCTCTTAAAAACACTGAAATATGACATTTCTCATGCAGCAGCACCAGATGAGCTCAGCATGCCAAGCAAGGGTCTGTTGAGAGTTTATCAATGGTGGCAGCTTCTGGAGCTTCCAAGCTCCTCTGACACCAAGCAAGCAGAATAAAACATACTGGCCAAGTATGAGGATGAGCTTTGTGACACACAAAAGGAAGAGCGACCCCAAATCACTGCTGTGCTCCTGCAAAGCATGGTGTAGGAATAAAGAGGGGTTATAGTGAGCATGAGGCTTGTCCACAGCTACCTATGTCCCCTTGCAGCTGGAGAATAAATGGGCTCAAAGCTGCTCCATCAGCTCCCAGTGTCTTCACACTGGGGTCTGGTGTCCAAGGGCCTGACAGCTGGGAAGGGCTCGTGGTGTCCTTCCTTCATGTTAAAAACATATTTTTGTTGGATAGGTACATGCATTTTCTTACAAAAAGAAGTTTATTTTTCCAAATACCAACCCTTTCCAGGAAAACAAACATGATTCAATCAGCCAGCTACAAAATTGCAATAAATCCTGTTTGTTCAGCGTTTTTCTGAGATAAATGGTTATTCTTCTCTAAGAGCTTTGGATGTTAAGATGCCTCTTATGCAACAGCAAGCTGAAAACTAGCTGGGTTTACTGTACTGTAGCAAAACTGCTTTTTCGAAGTCAGAAAGGGCACTTGGACACTAGATAAAGTGCAAGGCAGGGCATAGAGTTTATTATACACAATTTTTATGTCCTTGTGAGGGTGAGAAAATGATATATTAGTGAAGATGGCAGGCTTTGTCTTGGCTTTGCAGCACTTAGATGTTAAGTGAGAGCTGCCTTGGTTCTGCCAGTGCAGGAAGGGACCTCTGTGCCTCTTCACTTCCCCAGCGCTACTTGGAAGGGAGTCTGGAGATGGAAGAAGTAAGAGGGAACTTCTCTGCTTTAGGGGATGTTTCCCTCACCTTAACAAAGGTGACATAGAGATTGTTGCTCATTGATCCCTTTTCATCCCATTGGCAACCAGGCAGCCAAGTCAAGGCACAGGGCACCCCTGGGGCATCTTTGTCGGGTGGGTAGTGGCCCTATCCATACAGTGACCACCGGGGGACCAGCTACCCTTCCCTGAGCTGCTGCCTGAAAAACAAGAGCCCAACCTTCATGTCTTGGTCCTGCAGCTTCTAATTATGCCCTGTGCAAGGCCTTAGATGTGAAGTCTGCTGCAGAAGCAGGACGGTGACGACGATGAAAGGGAACAACATCAAAAGTGTCAGGAAGAGGAGAAGGCAATGCCATATCAGTGTTGAAGCTACATGCATATTCCAATTTGCTATGTGACTGTGTTACTAATTTGGAAGTGGAAAAAAATCAGATTATACGCAGAATGGCTTCCCATAAGGTGCCTCAGGAATATGCAACTAAAGAAGAGTTTCTTAACAGGGGAGTCGTGTTCTATTCAATCTAGCCTTAACACAAAAAGTATAATTACGGCTCATTAGGAGGGGTGGTAAGGCTGTGCTGAATCTTAGGTCTGTCTGCAGCTACCCTGGTAGGCAAGAACAGGGAGGAAATAAGGCCACGCTATTTACACCCTGGTAGAGAATGAGGAGGAATGGGTGAGCACCATCCTTACTCAATCTGGGAGGATGGATTGTATTTTTTTTCAGTTTGGTGTTGCAATGTTTTAAAAATTATATTATTGATCGGGGGGGGGAAGTTACAAAAGTTTTATTAATAAAATTTAGTAGATTAATAAGTCTTAACATTACGTATAAAAATTTGGCATTAAATATTTAAAAATTCTATTAATAAAATACTAGATTAATAAAGCCTAATATTAAATATAAAAAATTAATTGGATGCAGTTCATCGACTTTGTAACTTGTAAACCACAGCAATAGGCCTGGCTGCCCTTACTTGCATGAAGGCTCATGACTCTGTCCATGAGATGAAGGTGCAAGAAGAGGATGACTAGAGCTGAGCTGAGTGCTAGGGAATGAGCAGGAGTGTGGCCTGATCCAGTATTCCTGAATCCTAGGCAGATTTGACCATTGGTCTCTGCAAACCAGCTAAAATAAGCTGTGATGTGACACAAATGGGGAGCCTGGAAGGTGGCATAATGCAAGTGTTTCCCAATTTGCAAGTTGGGGGGTCTACAGGAATCTGTGTATCTTGATATTTTTGAGCAGGGCTTCTGCAACTGAAGTGTTAATACAAATATATTTTGCCCCTGACTTAGCATGGTCAAGCCTTATGTAGCAAGGGGGGGACCCTTGGTACATCAGCCATCTGGGAACATCACCTCTTGTACTGATGGTGGTGGGATACAGCACACTGCAAGATCATGCTTAGGCTGAAATAAGATATACAATTTATAGGTGAAAAACATTTAAATACAAAAAGTCCATTTTGCAGAAGACAGAAGGAAGAGGTGCTGAGTAAAATTGCATTATTGAAAAGGACAAAAATCTTTTCAAGAATGTTTTTTTTATGTATTTAGCATTTCTTCATTGGAAGGGTCCATGCCTTCCTCTTCCTGGAGGATGTAAACTCCCATCACTGATGATATTTACAGAGATTTGTGGCCAGGGTTAGAAAAAAAAGCACTTTTTACCTCTGCTCAGTGTTTACAGCAAATGATAAAATTGTGTTTAAATTAGGATAAAATATTAAAATTAATATTCATTGACTTTTATGTTTCATTAACATTAGAAATGAAGTTTATTCGTGGGTAAACAGTTTATAGCAGGTTATAAATATTTTCTGTTGACCTATTAACTGGCTCAATATATTATGAAGTTATTGACAGTTGCCATAAAATTTACAAACAGCCATTAAACCTTTTAACATACGAGGTATGTCCAAGTCTCTGTAACATGGAGAAATGATTTTCTTAAGATAATCTTCTACTGATATTAAATTCCTCCAAGATTTTAATACATTGTCAAAGTTTATGGGTCATAAAATAAACCTAGAGCTTACAAAAAATTTACACAAGGATATTATTTAAGAAAAAGGACATGTAAGTTTTACTATAGTAAGAGTGATGATATAAGCCACTGAAACATATAAAAGTACATACCAAATACTATGTTAAAATAACATTGAATGTCTTGTATAAATCCCCAAGTCAAGGTTTAAGGTTTTTACAGTGCCTGAATCTCTTATTATTGTGTCTAGATAATGACACCCTCACAGTGCAGCGCTTCAGAAAGCTCACTTTTGATAGATGTAAAAGCATGAAATAATGATAGTTCAAGAAATCTTAATTTTGAACTCCCTGATAATGTAAGGTTAGGGCACATGCTTCGTGGGCCTGATTCAAGGTATTACTCCGTCCTGAGCCTGATGTAAATAATTTAAAATCAATAAAAGTGGGTCAGCTGGCTGGTGTAAATTGGCCTGCCTTCATTACAGCCCATGGATGGGTGCCAGTTTACACCAGCTGAGAAATTGGCTGAGTGCAGTTATATCTGTGTGAAGCTGTCGGAACTCAGTGGTTCATTAGGAGCGGCACATTTATGATAGCTTTTCTCTGTTTCATATATATATATACGCACACATATATGCACATGTTTAAAAGTTGGGTGGTTCAACACCGCACTTGAAAAAAGAGTGATGTCTCACAACCTAATCTGTGTCCAATAGAGGCATCACATTCTCTTATTACCAGGCATTAGGCACTTGCTGAACAAGTGAGCATCTGTGGTGCTGTGAGATGGGGAAACTGCAGTGCTAGAGCTGAAGCATCCTCCAGGTTCAGCTGGAGGGATGGCATCCAAGGTAGGACTGCACCATGAGGATGCCCTTCCCAGAAGCAACAAACAGATAAGATGGCATCCTGAGAACCAGAGGAGCAGCACAAACACCTTGGGAAGCAGAATATTAGCTATATTCTTGCAGCAAGCATGCTTTATACTAGGTGTATCTAACAAGGTTAAGCTGTGGAGAGTATGCATCAGCCTTGTTGATGGTGCCTGGTTTACATGGAGGGACCCAGCCCTCACATGCAGCCCTGCTGCATACCACGGCTCTTCTTTCTAGTGGTTTTCTCCTCCCAGTTTTCTGAAGCTAATGAGTTTCTCCATCATTGCAGGCCCACAACTGAAGAACTTCTGAAGATATGAAAATAAGGGGGGTGTGGGGGGGATTATTTTGTCTTCTACTTGCTTCTTTCAGAGCAAATATCCCAAGAAATGAGGCAATAGTGGAGAAGTGCAGCAGCCATAGCTACAATCAAGAGCATGGCCATATATGAAATAGCTCAGAGGAGCTGCTATGCTTCCCCTTTGATGTCAGTTCACCTGTGTATTTTGGGTGTCCAACCTTGAACAAAGGTACCCCAAATCCTACAGCAGACACAGCACATGATCCACTTTACCTGAGGTCCTTTAGGACCATCACCTAACACTAAAATTAACAAAACCAACAGGTTTTTTGGGGGTTTATGCATTGTTTGTAGGCTGGGGTTGTGCCTGGTGGGCTTTCTACCCCAAAGCCATGCTCCTTATGAGTCCTATCCCAGAGAGCCAGAGCCCCCGGGTCCCAGGAGCTTGGTGGGGCAGGAAGCAGAGCTGGCTCGCCTTGTGCAAGCATGCAATATAACTGACGTGACTTTGTGGTTTCCTATCTCAGCTTTGAAATATAGTAAACTCACAAAAGCTACTGTAGAGTTCAGAACAAACACAGGGGGTATGTTTAGTTATTTGTTTTTGTAGTAAAATAAAATATTTATTATACACAGACACCTACTGTGAACAGAGGGTAAGGCCACTGTGTTTTATCTCTAGGGTGTCATGTTTGACTTCCATTAGGGATGTATTATAGACCTGTGGGTTTTCATGAATTCAGAAAGTCCACTTTGAACACTGATTTCAAAGCCTACAGGGGGTGTGAGGAATGTAAGAACACTGCTTCGTAGGAAGGAACCTGTTGCATCTAACAAACACCTTGTGTTTGATAAGTCAGAGTTGAGGTATGCTAGAAAGGTGTTCTTATCTTTCATTTTTTTTCCCTTAGCATAATTTTAAAGGGAGATTTCCCATCATTTGCTTTGCAACTTTAGCCCGTCTGAAAGCTCAAGGTGAAGACAATGAATGGGCTCTTGAAAAATGCACCATTACATCAGTGTACTTTTTATATTTTACCCTAATTCCCTCCCAATGAATCATATGGGAGGAGAAAACGACTTCAATGGTCAGGTTGATACCTATATATCTCCATAAGCGCCTCTCAGATTAATGATGCTGTCCTAAACTCTGAGTAGCACTTGAGAGAGATGCATGGAGGGACCGTAAGCAGCATGTGGTGCCGCAGGCATGGGGGCTGCCTGCCTAATTCTTCCCACATCATGCCCATGGTGGGCAGGAAAGGGGTTGATCATGAGAACTGGCTCATGGAGCTCAGCACCATGCAGACCACAGCTCCTGAGCAGCTTTTGGGATAAGCAGGTCCATGTTTGCAGGAGGTGGGAGCAGACCGATGTTCTGCTCGGCGCACAACCCGTGATATAGGGACATCATCTCAGCCCAATGGAGTAGTTGGAGATAACAGTGGGAAGGTGGAGAGGATGGCAAAGAAATCTGTCAGAAAAGCATGAAACCTTCAGATGAGGTTTTTCTTCATCAGGACATTTTTCTCTTCTGTCCACATCCTTGCCTGTGGCTGGACTGGGTAGGGAAGTGTTTTCTTCTCTTCAGACCCATGTATCTTATCTTGAACCATGCAATGCAGGTGGCAGCATATGAAATATGAACACTTCAAGTAGAGAAATCAGTGCCCCACTCTGCAATTGGATGCCACCTAAGGTATTTGTTTTTCTTCATTGCCACCACCAACTTAATAACACGCAGAAGACCTGATTTGGTGAAACTAATGCAGGAACCGTGCAGCATCATTACAGCCATTTTGTTTTATCTCCTCCAGACAACAAGTAAGGGTTTGTTTTGAATGTTCTTTCACTTCATCTATGTTCTTCCACTTCATTTATGTTCTTCATTCTGTTTATTGCTGGCTGGAGAGGGAACGTGCATGCCTTTGTTTCCCTAATGATTTCATGAAGAACTCAAAACCCAGTGCGTCCAGATAAGGGCAGGAGTCAGTGGGCTTTTTACATGCATGGAAGAAGGCTTGGTTCTTCTGACTTTTTTGTTGTAGAAAGGTCAATGCAAGAAGTTAATAGTGCCTATTAGGCTGAGCATAACTGAAGTCTGGTAATAGAAAGTGAGTCTAGAAACAGTCACGTGTGTTGCTACTAACAAGTAGTCTGCTACTAACTGTGCCTCTAGTTAATGAGCCTGTCTTTTCAATTCTACGCTACTGGCATTATTTTCATATTGGGTAACATGTTCAAAAGAACTTGATTCTAACTTTTCAGTAGATGTGAGTGTTTACATGCTAGATCCTGTCCAGCACAGTTTGCAAAATACTCTTAAAGCCAGCCTGCTAGGGCAGACTCTTTCATAGCAGTTGTTTGGTGCAGCAAGCAATGGACAAAAGGATTTACTTGTATCCAAATAGAGTTTCAGTGGGAATGAGAGGGCAGTTGAAGTAGACAGCCTGTAAGCATTCACTCTCTTTTGTTTTGTTCTCTTTTGTTTTTTTCCTGGGGATTCTACATCAAGGATGAAAGCTGCTTCTATTACAGTCAGTAGTAAAATTCCTGTTGGCTTTGTGGAAACCAAAGGTTCACCTCATTCCTGCTAGCTGCATCACATATAGTTTTCAGTAGGGTAACCTCATCTTTGGAAGCCTCTTTGGGTCTCACCACTCATTAATGGGATTCTCATCCTATAGCCAAGGTTGTTTTGAGAGTACGGGGCTCTTCCCAGGTCCTACACACACTAATAATACCCTGTGAGAGAGGTTAGCAGCAATAGTCATGGACAGTAAGTCCCGACTTGGTAATGTGCTTCCAGTTCCACTTGAATTCAACCATTAAATCTGAACTTCCAGTTCAAATTAAATATGTCATGACCAATGTCAGATATATGGACAACTTCAGAGTGGAATAACCCAAGGCAATCTGCTCTGATCGTATCATGCCTTAAGTCTCAGACTAAATCCAGGGGGAATTTAATAAAATAGCTCAGTCAAGCATTGATCTTTTCCTGATGTGGTTTTTTTTTTTTTCTTTTCAATGGTCATCTTACCCACATTTCCTCCACTCCCCTCTTGCAAAACAACACTGTATCATACAGGAATAACCCAGAATATTTCAGTACAGCAGCTATTGTACCTTTTCTATTGACCTTCTCCAGTCCAATCTCACATCTGATGATAGTGTTCTAGTTTGACAGTATTAAATCATTGTGTTTCTTCCTCTCTCTGCAAGATGCTGCTCTCCTGTAATATTTGTTACCTAAAGTGTGTAAAGTATTGTAAAATAGGGCGAGACTGATACAGGAAAAACAGCGTGGTGTTGCATTGTGGTCCAGAGCATTTGTAACACAGCCTGGAGATCCTGTTAGAGGGTCTGTTTTGCAGATCCATTTGCCCATCCCTGTCACTGTGATTCAAACCAAACCCAGCACAGGCCCACCAGAAAATTCAATGAGTGTTAACTTGAGGTGATGTTGAGGTGTCCCACTGGAGATGAGGGACTGGCAGTGCATCACTTGCCAGCTCTTGGGGTTAGAAAATAGGGGATAAGGGAATAGCCTTGGGATGAAAGTCCTATGGTTGCTCAAGGACTTGCAGCGCTGTCTAAGAATAATAGGGTTTAGACCGCCTTTAGGGTATAATCATAGAATGCTTTGGATGGGAAGGGACCTTAAAGATCATCTAGATCCAATGCCCCTCCCATGTTCAGGGACATACTCCACTAGACCAGGTTGCTCAATATGTAATGCTAATACCTAGTAGGTTATTGTAGGATATAGCATATTATCCAGTAGAATATAACATATACTAGACTTTGAAACCATTTATTTTAATTTTAGTCATCAAGCTACAACATTTGATATTGAATCCAATAGTGTAATGAACACTGATAAGGCAAAAATCACAGTCAATTGCATCATCAAAATATCAGGGGAATATTATCACTGCTGCTGTAGTGCATGAGTTGTCTTTTTTGTTGCTTCCTTCCCCATTATTGTGTCTTGGAGAAAATAGTCTCTGTATGATGCTAAGGGAGCACATCAAAGCGTTGTTACTTCTGGATTAAGCAGGCATTCCCAGTGAGAACAGTGTGGTTATGAAGCAGGAGAACAGACCTGGTTTTAGGGCTGTGGGATAGTTGGCTGACAGTGAAGGTCCTTACTGGAAACCCACTGTGGAGACAGTGGCAGAAACATGCACTACTGAATTGATGGTTGGCAAGCTTAACATTTACATAAAGTCCAGAAAAGAGAACATTGCATTATATAACTTTGCTTTAAAAAATGAGTCCTTGGGTAAGATTCCTCTCTGATTTGAAACCCTTCCAGGATTTGGAAGAGTTTCAAATAAAATTAAAAGAAAAACAAAGCTCAGGCTCCTGAGATCACTCAGCTCCATACTGAAGAGTGAGTGTGAGGGTATGTTTTGTCTCTAAAGAAAATAGCAGAGCCTATAGCAGTCAAGATAGTTTATAAGCATGAAAATAACTTTGAATAGCCCTAGCTCCAGTTTACCATGACCTCTGCAACTCAACTCTGAATAAAAGCTAAAAGAATATTCCCTTAATACCAGTTACACACTAGAAAATATACTTAAACTCAGCAGATTTGAAAATCACAGGCATGCCTTGTTTTTCATGATGATGCTGATTGACCTTTTCATTTTATTTTATTAATTATGAAATAGAAGTCTTTACAGGAATCTAAGAAAATAGCTCTCCTTTCCCAAAAGATGCAATGCATGCACACATCAGGAAACACAGGCAGATAGAATATAAGGAACCTTTTATTCAGCGCCTGAAAGCTTTCCTTTGTTTCGTTTCTCTTGAAGTTTTAACTCTAGCATGTTTCTTCCCTTGCTGTGAAGTGGTTAATGCACAATCTGATTTCTTATTTCGACAAAGGCAAAATGTGACTGCTCTTTCTCTACACACTGGCCCTTTCACACAGCTCTCCTCACCATCTGAAAACAGGTCTTACTGATCAGCCAGCACAAGCTTCCCTTTGTCCTGCCCGTACTATCAGGTACGGGCAGCACGGTTAATAAGTGCTACCAGCGGAAGGGAATGATCACTTAGGAGTATGTAAGGATTGTGCACCACTGGCCATACCCTGGCTGCCTGCCTGGTCCTGTTCCACCTCCGCTGTCATCATGCCTCAGCCATGTGTTTTCTTTTCCCTACACTCATCCCATTGAGTGGGCTTTGTACTCTAAACAGCCCAGCATTGATGTTTTTTTTGCCTGTGCTGAGCCATTTGGTTGTTGCTTTGCTTTATTTGCAGCTCTGTAGATTAATTTAAAATTTCAAAACCTGAAGATTAATTGTAGTTGAACATTTCAGTGTGTTCATCTGCTCTTCTCTCCCAGTACTGACCTGAAATCCTTAGCTCCACCACTGAAATATGCGGGATGACCTGCCAGGTCAACCTGTCAACCAACACATGCTGTGGACCAGGACTCTCCTTGGTCCATGAGCTCCTGGACAGGATGCCATGAGTCCCCATGCCAAAAAAGTCACTCCCAAGGCTGGCCTACTGTGGTGACACTGTTGTGACCCAAGACAGGATCGCTACAAAGCTTCTCAGCCATCAGCTATGTACATTAAGCTGATATTACTGTAACCCATCAGCAAAGTCAGGAAAGTCTTCACAAGGCAGTTCTGTGCATGCAGGAACTAAGTGTCCAGTGTTCCTTTTGGTTCTTTGTGGTATTTTAATGCTTCTGTGAAGCAGGGTTCTTCAAGTCTCCTTGGAAGCTGCGGGCAGAAACTCAACCCACCTGGCAGAAGGCTCCATGCTGTGGTTATTTCTGTTCTAGCAGATTAAGGAGATAAGATGTTGGATAAACCAAGGCCAATTGTACCATGGAGAAATGGAGACACCCACACTGTTAGCTCTGAACTATTATATTAAAATGGGGGATATTTCTGCAGTAGTAAAATGTGCACCCTCATGTACATGTCTGTATGAGCGTGAAATGTTTTACCATTATTGTGTGTGTTTAAAATGCTGGGGAGATGTGGAAGTCCTCCAGAATTATCTGTTCTACTGAATTATTTTTTCTGGCTGTTGGATGTCTTTCTGTGCTTACTCATGCCCTGCATTAGTAATAACAGCAATCTTTAGAAACCTTTTCAGAAGGACTGAGAATTAACTAGAGGGAAGATGGAAGGAACTTAATGTTTTCTGTGTTTAAAAACACTGAAGACTCTCAAAAACATCAGGTTCCATTAGCTGAGGATGTGGCTCATCAGTGGGTGACCCAGGAAGAGGAAAGGACAGATATTGTCTAACACATTGAGAAAAGGGTCCTTTTACTGAGGACCCCAGTAAAAGGAGCTAAAGCACCAGAGTGACAAGGAGATTTTGTACTTTTTGAGTGCCTGAGCTTAATGGACTTTTCTGATTGAGCTGTGTAGTACAGAAACCAGCACGGCACTTCCAGTATTTGCTCCTGCACTTGTCTGGGACTGTTCATGCCATAAATCATTCACAACTTTACCAAGGTGATTCTTACACAGTCAGTCTATATCTTTAACACAAAGTCAAGGAGGGAGAAAAAATAAAAGTACCTATATTCCATTTTCCTGAACCAGCTTTTCTATCTCAATAAGCAAATTGTGATATACAAGCCCATGTCAGAGCCAGTTAGAAATACCAGAAGTATATTTAGTTCACATACCAGAAAGTCCAAAGTTTCTTGTTCTTTTCCCAGCATACTATTTTGTTGATATTTTTTTGTCCACCAACTTCCTTCCTCCTTCCTTCTGGTCTCTGTTTTGCCAGGTTAGATGGGGTTTTGAGCATCCTGGTCTACTGGAAGGTGCCCTTGCCCATGGCAGGGGCTTGGAACTGGATGAACTTTAAGGTCTTTTCCAACCCAAACCATTCTGTGATTCCACAGTTTTATGATCTTCTGTGCTGCTGCTGGTTGGTGGCTCTGGGCTGCCACCCTAACATCCTCCCATGGGCGCTGCCAGAGCCTCACAATGGGTAAACTGGTCTTTAGAGCAGCAATTGCCGTGTCAGTTGTTCTTACTGTTCACACTATACTGTAGCCTGGCAAAAATGTGCAGAATGCCATGTTTGCTATAAGTCTTCCTTAAAATTATCTGCTCAGCTGTGCTGAGTGTACTGTGAACAGTGTTTCTGTTCCCAGTTATGCAGTATCTCTCTGTATCTATCTATCTATCCATCTAGTGATGGTGTACTGCTTTTCAAAGATGCTTCTGGGGTTTTTTTTTTCATATATTTATATGTGCACATACACGTTGTTTAAAATTTTCTCTTCTTTCAAAGTAGCATTTTTCTAAAATGAGTTAAAAAATTCAGTGAATTTAGGACCTCTTCTCTTTTTCAAAATACTTTGCTCCGTTTTACGTGTGCTGTCAGCTGAATACAGTTGAAGAGTCCTAACATTAACTTCCAATACTCTTTGGGTCAAGTGAAATGGCAGTGCACGCTGTGATTAGATATAATATTGGATGATGTGGTGTCCTGTTTGCAAACTGAATTTCAAACAGGATTGAAACATATTAAAATGTATGATGTTCAGTCTGAAGTATAAAAGTACCTGATGTACCAACAGTAGTGAATTATTTAAGAAACTAGATTAAGGATGGCAAGTGGTGCATGTGTCACCAATAAATGAAGGAGAATGGGGTATTTCTGGAAAATCATCTAAAAAAGAACCAAGTAAGAGCTTCCCAAATTTAGTATTTAAAGACAAACATGTCTTGAGCTGAGTTCAGAAAAAGGTCTTAGTTTCAAATGTTTTCAACTTTTTTGCATGAAACTGAAGTTCAGCCAAACCAGATTCCTTAGATTTGGAAAAAAAAAAGGTTTACTTCCAAGCCTGGGAGAAGCAGGCCAAGTTTTATCCTGACAGGAATGTTTTTGCCAAAGTTATGAAATCTGAAGTGAAAGTAATGGTGCTGAATCTGGCATTTATAAAGCAGCTTTATTCCAAAAGTTCCTAAAGCACATTACATATAGCAGGCTGGATTCCCCAGTTCTTAGTCATAGAATCATAGAATAGTTAAGATTGGAAGGGACCTTAAGGTCATCCAGTTCCAACCCCCCTGCCATGGGCAGAGACACCTCCCATTAAACCATGCCACCCAAGACTCTGTCATACACATTCCCATTATCGCATGCAGAATTCAAGAGCTTAAGCATGAAGATTCCATACAGGAGCACACAGGTTGGATCATTTTCCATGTCTCTTATGTAGGAGCTTAATAGCAGTAGACTGGGACCTTGTCTTTGCTGGAGATTCAGTCTATAAGGAGTGCAAATTCCAACCATCAAAATCCAGCTGGAGAGGAGCGCTGCCCATCAGTGAACTGGTTTGGTCCAGAACTGGGTTGTGAGGTTTGATAGCAAAAGCTCTTCCACTGGGTCATGGATACCAAAAACAAGGTTTGCCATCAGCTCCGTTGTTTTTAGTGCTGGCTGATGCCCTGCTAGCACAAGTGAGTTCCTCCATCTCTTGTTGACAGAGCTTTTGCTTAGTCCTGAGCTATCAAGATATTTGTATTGCATGTCTTCTGCATTTTTACCTGAACTCAATGCTTAAAGCTTTCACTATCACATTACTTTTTCCAAGACTTCTCTTGGCTTTAAAATAATTCAGTTTTCTGCCTGAATGCCTCCCCTAATTCTATTCATATATACATTTCCCATAGATGGCACTGGAATTTCATGTTTTCTTTGTTACGTTTTTGCCTAGATATTCCCTGTTGTGGGGATGGGGTGGTTTTTCCAATATTTAATTAATAGGTTTTGACTTTTAGTTGTTTTTTGTTTCTTTATTCCCCCCCCCCCCGAAATCCTGCAAAGTTCCCAATGCAAGAAAAATTTAAAAAAAAAGAAAGAAAAAAATGTGTTTTCCTCCTATTCTCTCACAGATATACTTATAGCTAACACACTTGGTCCAAGAAACTGCTTTTGCCATTGTGTATAAAGAAATGAGTAGATGAGAGGAACATTTTAAAGGTGATTGTCTATCCGCGACCACTGTGAAACATGGAGGGGAGATAGGCGCAGTATGCAGGGTGCCTGATCTCATCCTCTCCTCCTCTTTTAAGTTCACTCCTTACTATTGACTAAGGGTAGAGCAGGGCAAGGCGATTCCCTGTATCCCCATTAAACTGAGAATATCCACTTAAGTAATAAGATTTTAATTACCCAAGTCAGAATTTCATATTAAACTCTAATCTGATACATTACCAGCCTAAATTAATGTCAAAAGGTGTCTGTATAGAGACTTTCACTCATTTAATGATGGTTAGTTTGGGGCCTAAACAAATTATTTGCAAAAATCTCCAGATCACTGTAGAAATGGTATTTCCAATGCTAATAGACTTTTGATTTCCAATTAGTCCTCTACTCACTGCAAAGGGTAGGGTTACTTTGATCAGTCACTGATTTACTGCAAGCTTTTAAACAAAATGGTGTTGGAATGATGTATCCTTGGAGCATTTTTGTAGTATGTCAACATGAATGTTGACACAGAATGTCGTTTATTAGCACTGTGGTTAGGGTGGGATATGTGAAACGTATGCTTGGCTTTCTGCCTTTGTTATGTCCTAAAGAAAACTCCTGAAGAAGCATAAAATGATCTTTTTGTCATACCCAGAATGTGCAACTGCTCTTCTCTCTTCTTGTAACTGTTTTCTTCGGAAATCCACTCTATGAATTCTTACGATTAAAAACACTGATTCACATTTTTTATCTTTATTAATTATTTCTTCTTTGTTTTTATTTAGACTCCTCAGTCGTGCTAGAGAAACCAAATCAAACACTTTAAATGTTATTTTATTAACTAAAATGAACCTTTTTATAGTATAAAGCCCCTGAAGTCTCTTAGCAACTCATAACCACAGGTCCGTACAGAATTAACTATAAAGTCCTGAGAAAGGGTTAATGCTTGCTGGCAGTTTGGCCATATTAGAACAATTACAGTGATTCATTGTCTATGTCTAATGGCATAATCTGATTGTAAAGACAGCAGAGTGGGCGTTGGAAAATATACAGCAGCCCACTATAGTCAGTGTGAGGCATAACAGGAAATGATTGTGGGTGTTAACCATGTCACAAATGGTTGGATTAAATGCTGACTCCACAGCTGAAAAGCCAAATAAAGATATGGGAAAGCAGCCGTATATGTTTCAATAACAATTAGGAGACTATCTAATGTTGTTTTTAGCAACAGAAAAGAAAGTTCCAGTGAAAAACCTACTGCAGGTGATTCTACTTAGAACTGTATTTACTATCTTTCTAATGTGTTAGCCAATAAGTAAAACTGTTCTGAATAATTTGCTTTAATTCGTTCAGAAAGCAAGGTATTTTATATTGAAATAAATAGGAAATATAACTCCTGATTATGATATTGTCATTAAGGTACTTATTTTCAATTAAGAATTTTTATTAGCTCTCATCAAGTTGAGTAATGAAAGTGTCGTAAAATATACTTCCTTTCCCACCCTGCCCGCTCCCTCCTGGCCCTTCTGTGAAGGCCTCACCTTTCTTCAATGGCAACAGAAGGAAGGGAATGGAGGAAAAGGAAAGAAGGAAAAAGAAAAGGGTAAATATAAGAAGGTAAATAAAGGAAGAAGACAAGAAAGTAAGTAGAAGAAGAAAAGAAGGGAGAAGAGAGAATAAAAAGGAAAAGAAGGGATGAAATTAAAAAGAAAACAAAAGTAAAGAAGGGAGAAAAAAAATAAGGGGAAGAGGAAAAAGAAAGGAAAAGAAGGGGGAAGAAAAGAGGTGGGGAAGGGGGGGCAGCGGTGGGAGAAATTCAGTTTTCCAGTGTCTTGAGGTTGTTTTTCTTCTGCTCCATCCATCAGTTGGGTTTCAGCCATGAGGTTTCAGCCTGCAGTGCCAGGTCCTGGGTGAGCGCCTGCTGGGTTCTTTTTTGCTTCTCTTTTCCTTTTCCGAGGGGAAGGGCTGGCATCAGCACCAACATTGTGCTGAGGTCCCCATGCTCAGGCTGTGGACCTCCATGGGCAGTGCATTGGGACTGGAGCAATCTTTTAAGCCCTCTGCAAGGGCAGACGCCCCAGTCCCTGAGGAGGAAAGGGTCTGGGTTTAGACTGAAAATTCCAATAATTTAGGAAAAATGGGCACATTCACTAACTTTTTTAACAGTTTTGGCCTCTTGGAGGAGCTAATGCAAAGCAAACTCTTTTTATTTTTTTTCTTTTTTAGGCAAAGGCTTTAAAATCACAATAAACCCATTTTGATTGTAAATATATTTTCAGCTATGTTTTATCAAATAATCTTACCAAAAAAAATCTGGTTTATGAAGTTATGATGATTTAAATTGTTCTTTCTTCCTCTCTCTACTCTTCCCTCTCCTTTTTCACACATATTCTCTGGAGGATGTAAATATAAGCCTCTAGCTATACAAGTCAGTGCTCCAGGTTTATCCCAGAGACTAAGCAGTGCTTCACAAAATACCTTTATTATTTTCTGGGGTTCCTCTGCATTGTGTGAAACCTCCAAGGTTATTTGAGATCAGGCGTGTGAGGAAAGCAGACACGTTTGAGGCCAGGATTGGGAGGAGGAATTTTTTCAGGAGCGGTTGCTGTATAAATTAAAAATGTGAATTTGCATTTTTCTGGGGCTTCGGTTGCACTTTCAGTGACTTTTGCGTCTCACTAATTTGAAAGGTATCAGTAATCAAGTGATGAATGTGAAGGTAGCCACAGCTGTATGGAATTCTTTGTCTTGTCACTTTACAAACACCTTTAGGCTCAAAAACATGAGGTTTTTATATTTCATATGTAAGGGTTTGATTCTATACTATTGGCCTTTTTGAAAGGGAAATCAGTGAGTTCAGCTGGAGGAGAGTAACACCCTCAAGAAGAATGTTGCTTTAACCATTTTTTCTTGAGATAATAATACCATTGTTAGATATTTATTATTTTCCGCCTGATGAAATCTGAATATTCACTCCTTAGGGTAAGCATTTAGCTAACACAATGTAAATGGCTTGTAGTGATGAGGTAAAGAAAGGAAGATCAAAAGGCAAGCAGGAAAGGCTGATGGATGCCCCAACATCCCTTGCAGAGCCCTGCATCTTTAAAACGATATTTCACTGCTGTTCAAACACAGCTTCCTATGGAGGTCAGCTGCCAGTCTATTAAAAACCAAAGAGAACACAGCCGCACCAGCTAAAACCTAACTGGATTATCTTTATTGCTTGCAAACATGAATAGTATGTATTTCCTGTGCATCTATCTATGTCAAGAATGAATATCCCAGTGCAAAATAAAGCATGGCTGAGGATATGGATACAAGACACAGCCTGGTGGTGACCAGCACAAAGCAGGAGCCTGATGAAACCACTTCTGTAGTTTTGCAAAATTACTTGTGGCCGTGGGACTGTGCTTGTCCCCAGGACGTGACACAGCCCCACACACACTTCCTTGAAGAACTAACACACTTTTATTGCAGGAAGAATAAAACAGGATTTCACAGTCACTTGTCTTTGCAGTAACCAGCTTCTCACTTCCCCCAGCACTCCCCGGGGGTTCATGGCTACTTCAGGTGCACTCCTCTGTTTATGGCCCTGCAGCAGTATCAGTTTTCCCTAAGTCCCCTAATTCAAGCTGCTTGGGTGGGTTTGCTCAGTGGATGGTGACTGAAGATGGCTTTGTGATTAGGCTAATTAGATCATTTGTGGTTTGCCCCTCTCCATGCTTCATGTTGGAACAAGTTGGGCATGTAAGGCTCGGCAAAGAGTACCCACGGCATGAGCCCTGCACTGGGACACAGACATGAGTGTCCTCCACTGCTGAAAGGGGCTTCTTCCTTACTCTGCTTCCCATTCCACACAAGTTACTGACAAAACAGGCAGGTTTTTCTGCCTTTTTGTGGTTTGGTTCCTAAAATTCTCTTCTGTATAAAGGTGAGGGCATCAATCCACAAAATCTTTTCTCCCTTCTTAATACAGCAGTAAAAAGACAGAAGGTTCAACACAGCAAGTGATCAAAACCCAAAGGGCAGATTGGTGTTTGGCTCTTATGCACTCTTTCGGGAAAGATCCCACTGGGATAGGAGCTTGTCATCAAAACTAGCAAGGCTGATACTTTTCCCTTTACTAATATGTAAAATTAAATGGAAACTAATTTAACCTAGATGCTCCAGTTCAGGTTTGCGGGGCCCTTGCACGAAAGGTGAATGGAGTTTGATGTTTTATTTAGCCCAAGTGCAACATGGAGGTGGCTGCATTGCAAAGTTTTCTGTGTTCAGAGGATTAACCATTTATAACAGCTTTAAAGTTCCCCGTGGACATAGGACTATTTTTCAGTTGGAAAGAGCTGACAAGCACAGGTCTAGCTGAGAAAGCCTGGCTACTTCTTTCTAAAGCAGAGCTTTGTGTGGGTTTCTTGCTAGCACTGAGTCCGTGGCTGTGGTCTGATGTAGCTCTGCCATCAGGAAAAATGGATCTCTCCCAGAGGTGGGAATCACCTGAGCAGAAAATTGACAGAAATTGATTTCAGAACTCCACAAAAATATTTTATCATTGAAACCAGTTGTGCAGATTATGCCCCAGGTTTGGGTTTCCTCTGTGGCTCTGTTTATAACACTGTGGGATACTTTTATTGTCTTAAATTGTCCAAATGCCAGCAAATGGCATTAAATATGGGGCACGTGCTAAGTGCACCCCTTAATTTTGGCTCGTACAATGGAATGAGTCTGTGTTTTGTAAATGAACGTTCATACCCTTTGTGTGATTTACTGTATACCTACAGTAAATTTTCTTGAGGGGGGATTTTACAGTGCCTTGTTGAATCGTGAATGTTAACTCAAACCTTCCTATAGCCGAGGCAAATAGAAGCCAGATCTGCAGAGAGAAAGTAACAAGGAGTTTTTGTTAATGTGTATTCCTGCTTGTAGTAAGAGAACAGTAATTCTGCCCTCATGAAAATTAAATTTACTACCTTTTGTTTGTAGTCGTACCTTAAAAAAGCCCAAACCTGCACACCCTTGTTAATCACCATGAACAGCTCTCCTCAACCATATGAATGACAAAAGAGCACTAAAATGGTCTGGCCAGATTCCAGGTGAGGTTTTGTTGGGTTTTTTTTGAGGACTTTCTGAAGAAAATTCACATAACATGCTTTTCTTCTATGGGAAGCATGTTTTTCCATGATTCATAAACCCCCTTTTATCCAGTCCATGAAAGGACCTCTCTCCATTATGTAGACCAGAGCTGACACATTTATGTGCAAAATTGCTGGAGCATTTACACCACTATTCATCAAGGCAGTGTCTGTGCTCCAGGAATATTACAATCGCCTGGCACAATCAGTTTAACACACATGCACAAATTCTTGGAAGACTGTGTTATTATAACACATAACAAAACATAACAACCACTGCACTACTGGGCCACGTGCATAAAAACTTGTTGTTTTTTCTTAATCATATACACGAATACGAATTAACAAGCGCTGTTATATTATTGATGGAATGTTGAATAATGACAGATCTGTGTAAAACTGAGACTATCTATTAGTTCAGGAAATTGCTAATAAGAAATACCCTTTTCATCCCCAAACCAACCAGCTGGAAGTTACACCTACCTGACTGGCTGCACATAGCCCATGCAAGATGAATACTCATTTTTCTCTTTTTCTTTTGTTAGAAAATATTTAATCACCATACCCTATTATTACCCTCTCTTGGCCACAGGCAATGCTTTCTGGATAGGCTTCCCAGTCAGTATGCTCTTTGGCGCCTTGGTTTATGGATGCAGCGTGTGTTCCCACCTCATCCTGCAATTCACAAGCAGATTCAAGTTGCTGCCCTAACTATGAGAGTGGGAAAAGTGTTGGAAAGCAGAGTCTCCCATCCTTTGCTGCTGTCACACCCCCCCCAACCGCACCACCCCCCCCCCCCCCCCCCCCCGTCGTGACCTCTGGAAACAGCACACGTGGTCTTCTGCTGAGGACAGAAGGTTATTTATTACTCAAGGTGAGCTGAAAGAGCTTGCCAAGGCGCTGCTGGCCATCTTCCTAACTCAGACACAGCACCTAAACACCTAAAAATCTGAGCTGTAGCTCATACTAAAGCATTTTTAGAGGATTGGACTCTCAGTGAAGCTCCCACTGCCTCAGTCCCAGCTCTGTTTCAGACCCAGATAACTCAGATGTTAGCTTTCATTCAAACCAGTATTCCCTCTGCCCTGAGACCTGGGACCACCCTGCCTCATCACGGGGATGTGGCATACCCAGGCAAGCCAAGAATCACAGAGGTCCTCGCTGGGCTTGCTCATGTCTGTCCCAGGTCATGCTGTGTCCATCATCCACCCCAGCAGGTGGGGGCAAGGAGATGCATCTCCAGCCACAGGTTCTCCAGGTGGTTGTAAACCAATAAGGATTTATTCTGCAGCCTTGGGGTGGTCATTACCCTACTGATGGGTGACGTTATACCCCACAGAATCCAGCTTTGCCATCCCCAGGCAGGATGGTGTTGGGTTCTGTAAAGGTGGGGGAAGGAGGTATTTAGCTTTCAACGCTGCTGTGGCTGTCAGGTGAGAAAAACATTTGTTTTCATGAGGATTTTCACTGACTGTACTTGGGAAGAATTTAAAAAATTGCCTAAATAAGTATTTACATGATACTGTAACCCAGAATGGTTTCAAAGGAGCCTTTATGATCTGTCAGGTCAATAATCTGCATTTTTAAAAGTCCCTGAATACATATTTGCATGATCTGTATTTCAAAAGCTCTAGTAAATATGTATTTGCACAATAGACCATAACAATCTCTTTTAAGCCATCGTGGTCTATATATAGTGCTAATCCTCATATATTCTGAAGGAGTTTTATTTTCCAAAATAGCTTTTATTAATAAGATGTTCAGATGCTGCAGTTCTGAGGGCAATAGAAGGATGTAATCAAAAGGGATGAGGACGGCTTTTCATGCAATTAAAACCTGATTTAAAAGTTGGGCCAACAGTGTAAGCAAGCAATTGGTTTTACTCTCCCTTTTACCCATGGAGTGTTTACATGAACCTTTACAGATCATATTCTACCTTCTGCCCCACTGCAGGTAGGCCACATCCTCCTGAATAAATCTCTCTGCCAGGCAGTTGTCAATCTTTCCCATGGAAATCTGTTGTGGTGGGAGAAATGGGGCAGGTAAAAGCTTAGAGCCAGTGATCTAAACGATGTATCAGAACAATAGGTCTGTGGACCTAAGTGTCTACACCAGGGTCTGGTTGGATCAAGTTCATATTGCTGTTTCTATGTTAGACTGCAAAGAAAGACTGGGCGTATCATTTACCAAACGCATGGTTAGGTGTGAGATGCTTGTACCTGATGTTGACCTCTGGCTGTATTGCTTCAAGATCTCCTCTGCAATGTGCTGGGTCTGACCATGGATGGTCTGGTACTTGCATCCTTGGATCATGGCCAAATACAATGAGCACATTTGAAAATGAACACATTCTAAAGCATTTTAACTGCCAGAGGGGAGATTTAGCTTAGATATTAGGAGAAGTTCATCCCGCGAGGGTGCTGAGGCGCTGGCACAGGGTGCCTAGAGAAGCTGTGGCTGCCCCATCCCTGGCAGTGTTCAAGGCCAGGTTGGACACAGAGGCTTGGAGCAAGCTGCTCTAGTGGAAGGTGCCCCTGCCCGTGGCAGGGGATTGGAGCTGGATGAGCTTTGAGGTTCCTTCCAACACAAACCATTCCAGGATTCTGTGATTCTGTGTTTATCAGTTCCCCTCAGAAGTTCCAAACACATTTCTTCATCTCCACCATAGCTGGTTTTGCAAGATGCTATGTGGCATGCTCTGGTGCAGTTTTACTCCACTTCTTCTGGCCAGACATAAATAGCAGGGTCATAGTTTTTAGTAACAGCTGGAAATGGGCATCAGAGGTGGAGATGGGAGTTGAGATACTCTAGGAGAAAACCACACAGATTAAAGTTAGGTATTCCTCACTCCAGTTAACTTTGCTGCTGGTGCATAAGAGCCTCTTAAACATGGAGCCTTGTTTTGGTTTTGTTTTAAAATGGAATGTTTTTAAAATTTAGGATCTTGTCTTGGCTCTATATAGCTACAGAGAGAGTTTTCTCTCACTGTGTCAAGGAATCAAATTTCACTTTCAAAACACTGTGCATGTTAATTTATGTACAATTATGTTATCAGGCACAGAGCAGAAGTGAAAGTTGCTTTATCACTGCAAGAATACTGTTGTGAGATTACCAGTATCCTGATTGTAACTGTATTTCTTTCAATACCTGATGCTGAATTTACGCTGCCTTCTGATACAATTATAAATTATTTGATGTATAAAATTACAGTGGGTTTGATGACTTTAGTTCTTGCTGTGAGCAGATATTCCATTTCGCAAGTACTCGTATTATTTGTGCATTTTTTATACGTCTCACATAGAATTAACTTAAGTGGAATAGCTTCAATCTGAGTGCTTCAGTCCCAGCAGTCTGCAGACCAAGACTTTTGGTTCAGATGTGGGAGGGCAAAACCTGAATAAATAAACCTAAATAAATCCTCTGTCCCCAGATCTTGGCCATCCTGCCTCTTTCTCAGCCAACTACCCCATGCAGTCAAGAGATTTCACTGCTGCTTCTCCTCCTCTCTTGGGCATATGGTACAGGTAAGAGAAGGAGCCTGCACATATTGTTTCTGTTTGTGGAGGAAGTACATCCTGCACTTTCCTTGGACATAAATTCCAAAACGGTATGTCATTAATCAGGTGCAGAATCTGGAAAAATCATACAGAGACTTTGTGTCTCATATTAAAAGCAGCAACTTATGGCTGGTTAGTTTGTTTATTGAAAATGTTTTATTAACACCATACCTTGCAGCATGTGAAGAATAGGGCAAAATGAGATTATTTCTCCATCCACCTCCAGCTCAGATTTTCTGCATAAGAATTTTGGATCATAAACTGTAAAAATACATGTGTCGGTGCCACAGCCTACATGGAGCATAAGTCTCTCAGATCATGGGGAATGGTAAAAGAGAGTACCAGGTATTTCCAGACTTAAAAGGGTTCCTCACATAAATCTGAGTCAAAGATTAAACTCAAGCTTCATAAAGCTCACCTGGCTTTCTCTGTAGTGCTATGAAACAGCACCTTGTCTCCACAGTATTTGGCTTTGGATCATGTGTGGGTGCTTTGCAGCAGAGATGCTGGAGAAAGTCTCACCCAGTCCGGCGTCATCTCAGTGCTTCAGAGCAAGGTAGCAGCCCCCCAGACACACACACACACGCACACATGCAGGAGCCCTCATTTTTCCTACACTGATAATTGCCTCTTAACATAATGCAAACTGAAACCCCTTTCCTAATGCTAGAGCCCCAGTGCACAAAGATTTTCTTGCTCCATTAAAAAGACAATTTTGCTCACGCAGCAATGGAAAACGTCAAACTCAAATAGGAAAGTGGGTGCCTCTAAGTATTTCATATTTTACAGGAATATGTTTTAAATGAAATACTGCCTGACAGATAAATTACATTGGCTTTGCGTATGTACCCGGCTGATTTAGTGCTACCAGCAGTGCAGATGGTTGGCGACAACTTTGTAGGTGCTTAAACATCTTAGTACATGAATGCAATTTTTGCACTAATGCAAAACACTTGTGGAATGACCCCTACTATGTAATGTTTTCCACTGAGAGAACTGATTTGGACTTACAGAGAAAAAAAGTAATATACAAATTACTTCAGGTAACCTGTAGCCTTTAAAAAGAAAAGAAATGCAATTATATCTGCTCTCTGCAACCACAGTTTAATGAAAACAGAAGTCTGAAATGGTCTTTCTAAGTTTCAGAACTTACAACAGGTCCTTACTTATTAACAGAGCAGTTGTACTAGCAATTTGGTTTTGTATTTATGCTCTTTGTGGTCTATAGAGTTTTCAAATAGCGATGCAAAAAGGACAGCTGGAAAAACTGCTCGTTGTTTACCTAATCCCCAGTGAGAATAAAAATAGATAGCAGTAAATGAGACTGTATGTAGGAAGCTAAATTTACAGTCAAAGCTGAGATTTTTTTTTAAGACACAGTATACTTCAATGTATGCATTAAAAGATGGAGATGAAATGTATTAAATATCAGTAGGAATACTCATCCCTTTGATTACATGAATGAGGAGCAGAGCTCATTCCTTGGCTTAAAACACCCCCGTCTCATAGAAAGCAAATAATGAGCTTGACCACAAAATGATGATCTCTCCCATGAAAAAGTAAACATGGAGGCAAGATGGTTGCTCATGGAGTAACACGGGTTGTCCTTTCTCAGTTTATGTTTATTCTCAAAAGGAACTGCAGAGATTCATGTTTAAAGGGTGATTTAAATAAGCTTCAAAGACGGTCACTTGTCTAGTAGCAGCGTTTTACCTGGCAGCGAGGAGTTGTGCACACATCCTGGCTTGAGATGGGGAGGCTGAGTCTCATGGGAGGCCTGGAAATATTCAGTGTTGAAGAAACCCAGCCAACTTTAGAAGGTCTGGAAATATATAAGTTCCAGCTTGAGGCTTGCACAGCCACACAATCAGTCTTCACTCGAATATCCTTCCTTTGCTTTTCCGAGCACAATTTCCTTAATTTCATTTTAATTTGTAGGAACTGTGTTGGCACTTGCCATCAGTATCTAAATCTCTTCAAAGCTCCGGTGTTGAAGGACAGAGGCCACCTGTAGCTGCATGCTGTGGCTGCACCTTCTGTTCATGAATCAAGGGCCACCAAGGCTTTGAGATTTTAGATTAACAAGGATTTTACCTACATTTGCGTAACTAACAAGCGAGCCAGGCTACTGGCGGGTATCAATCAGCATTTCATTATGCCATTTTGCATTAGCTGAGGATGTGACCTGCGCTATTCCCTCCTGCAAAGCAACATCTCGTAGCTGTCATTTCACTGCAGCTATAAAGGTAAATGCATGATGGAGCTGGGAGCCGACATTTGCTCAGGGAAGCTCGCAGGAGCAGCGGGCAGCTCCCAACCCTGCGCCTGCAGCTTCCCTGCTTGCCACGGAGGAGAGCAAACCCTCAGAGAGTGTGAACTTCATTCCCTGACATCCATTTTCTTCCTGAATATTCCTCCCAGACCTGGGAGTGAAGAGCTGGGCTGCAGAAAATCCAAGAGCATAAAGCACAACCAACAGGAAATTCACACTTTACCATAAGCAGGAGCCAAGTGAGATCATTGGGTCACCAGCTCATGCTCTGGCTGCAGCGCGGGTGTAGCGGGGTTGTGCGAGGTAAATTTAGGGTCAAACCCGTCCAAGGGCTGTGTTTAAGATCCTGATCTGGGGCAAACTGAAACCGAAGGAAAGGCTCACCTTGCTTTAAAGGAAGACCCCAAAGCAATGCTTTTAAGTGTATTATTTTCTGAATGAGTCCAAAAGCAGCCACATTAGGAGATGATTCCTTGCAGCTCTGCAGTGGTTTTCTCTGTTTCCAGGTACTTTGAGAAGAACGTACAGGACTAACCTGTCAGCTGCAGTTTTATACCCCCAGCTTTCTCTAACCAAATGCATCCATTCCTCTTTATCCTAATAGTTTATGAAAAGTCTGCTAAAATAAATAAAGCCCCTTCACTTCCCTAGAGATGGGGAGGAGACTACTTGCTCCTAATCTGTAAAATTTGGCTGTGTGGAAAAGGGGTCTTCTGTGGTTGGGGTTTTCTTAGTATTGAGGGAGGCAATATAAAGTGCATTGCATTTTCCTTGAGGACTCAGTTTGCTGTATCTGAGGCCAGGTAAGAAAAGAACAAGAGAAAAGCCACTTGATTTTATGCCTGGAGCAAAGCAAAGTGGTTCAAGGCCAGAGTAAACATGAAGCAAATGAAAATAAAAAGTGGGAGTGAAGAGAGGTGCTGTGATTTAGCAATGAGCAGAGCTTGGAAGAGCCAGAGGCTCAGTTGCCTCCCCCCGGGGATGCCTGGGCTGCTGTACCTGCTAACGCTGCCCATCTTCCCGGCTCCAGGCAGAGCTGTATACTAAGCCAATTTTCATCTATTCCAGGGATGCTCCATCACAGGTCGTTTCCAGCTCTGTCCCGCTGCACCGTGCTGGTAGTAGCTGGGTGTTTCTGATCACCTCCACAGACTTGGTGCTGTTCCATCTCTCGGTCTGGTTCCAGATGGCAGGATGAGGTTTCCTGGGTTTGATCTGTACTGCAGCAGGCTTTTAAACAGTGTTTTGTTGTGACTGTTTCAAGCCCTGAGCTGAGCTCTGCTCTCAGAAAGATCACTGCTCAGAAAAGCAACCAACACCCTCCACGCTCACAAAGCTGCTGAGAATTGAATGTAAATGGCTTAGGGGAGGGTATATTTGAGGTTTGGTTTCATGTCTGCATCTTATGGAGATATGTCTGATACTGAGATATCTGAGCCAGATATGCTGGAGATACTCAGACTTTCCCTGGACAAGACAAGCTGATCTGGCTGGATCTGTTGACAGCAGGAGGTGGGACTATACAACCTCTAGACATCCCCTCCAATAAAATCATCAAAACCTAAAAATCCAGTATTGATAGTCTTAAAACTGACTTGTGAGATATGAACTTTAAGATATACCTTATCCTGGTAGGTAGAAGCAAAGCTATAGATTATGCACAGCAACATAAAGTCCCCCAAGGGCAATCTTATTTTGGATTTTTAGCCCACCAAGCTGAACTATTAAGTACACTTGGGGTAAAAAAAACCCCAAAACAAGAAATAACATACCTTTCTTTCCTCTGAACTAGCATGGCTAGAAAAGAAACAGTCAATAGTCATAGAGGATCATAGCTCCAGAAGAAAGGCAATCTGGATATTCAAAGTGAAAAGGATTTTCAGGATTATAAACCTATTTCTTATTTCCTCCTTTCTTGCAGATCCCTCCAGGACGGGGGATGGGAAACAAAGGTGGCTTCTCCCTCACTCTCGAAAAGGACCGGGCCAAGGTGCGATCACTGCTGAAGTTTCAGCCTACGAAATCTGTGCACAGCCCAAATGCTGCAGTTGGGCACCAGCATAATTTTCAGGGAAACCCTTCTCTGGCAGGATTAACCGTATTTCTTACTTCCCTGCTGAGGCCTCTAGACTGTGATGCTGCAAGTTTGCTAAACATAATCTGACATCAGAGTCCCAGAATGCAGACAGAGCTTGTACTAAAGAGACAGGGGACATTCTCCATGTTTTCAACACTCTTGTAGGAACAAAAAGCAATATTACTCTTGGTTTTGTAGCACTACTTGGGTGTAACGAGTCTTGGGGAAATTTAATGGAGCACCAACCACACTTCTTTTACTCACTCACAGCCAACTCACTCTGGCCCTCCTCTGAGCAGGAGGTGGGACTCCATTTGCTTCCCAGCCCAAATCACCCCAGCTTTCCATTTCTCCTGCTGTCTGCCCACAGCATTTCAGTTGTTCTGGCTTTCATCTTTACATCAGAGGTCCCCAAGGCTGCAGGGCAGGAGTGTTGCAGTGGTTGTGGTGTAGGGCATATGCTCTGCAGACATTTCTAAGCAGAGCTCAGTTGTCTGCCTCCCTGAGACTTTCTTCTCCTGTGCTTTCCTGCTGTTTCTTCTGTCCATCTTCTCAGCAGTCAGGATATAGAGTTTTGACCCTCTGTCACCCCATGTGTGCAAGGAAAAGGCAGGAGAAGTCAGGATGGGAAACACCTCCCCACATTACTCTAAGCCCAGGCTTTGTAGGGAAAGCCAGACTCAAACCCAGGTGTGATCCTCACCCACACGAGGTCATAGTCATAAACATCTTTAAGGAAACGTTGAGCAGGAATAGTCTGTGTGGCCAAGCTATGCAGGGAGCCCCATTACACCCTATGGGGGGCACAGCAGTCTCCACCTGTTGCCTGGCTCAGACCCCAGTGTGCTGGTGAGTAGGGAGCAGTGGGTTGGGTTGTGCTCAGCATTTCTCATAACGAATCCCTGCGGTGCTGGCACGACCAGAGCCTTGTCCCTGCGGCAGAGACTGCTACCCCAGCAAAATTAAAGAGATCAGATTTACAAGGAGGATAAAGCCGAAGCATCCCCTGCGGCAGCACGCCTGCTGCCACATTGGAAAGGGCGCAATGAGCTCTGCAGCTATTCTGTGGGGATGCTGCTAGTGCCCTTGGAGGTTTTCCCCCCTTTCCCTATGGAGGGGCAGTGTGCCATATCCCCCAAACAGAGCCGAGCTGGCAAGCACGATGCCAGCCGCTGCATGCCAGCTCTGCAGGGCTGTGCGTGCCGCTTGTGATCCATCTGCAGAAGGCAGCACGTGCCAGTGGCTGTGCACAGGGTGGGCTGTGCCCAGGAGTCCAGAGCATGATTAAAAAACTCCCCCAAAACCACCCAAAACCCCCATGTTTTTTCTTGCTACCCTGATTTTTCCCTCTTCAGTTTAAAATTCCTTGTTGGTTTTAATCAAACCCAGGTGAGATTCATGAATTTGGTCCATTTAGGGATTTTTCTGGGGGAAAAAGTAAAGCAGGTATTTTTATTTTTTTTAACCAAAAGGGTAAAAAAAAAAAAGGCAAAAAAAAAAAAAAAAAAAAAAAAAGGAGGGTTTTGCCAAGCAGGTTTTCCCAGGTTCTCACAGCTCTACATTATGTGCCTCTGTGACTGGAGCAGGCTCCAGGCCTGACTTCCAAACGACCTGGAAGTGGTCCTAAACCAACGTGGCCTCAGGCAAGTGGAAGCATAGCTCTGTGGATGGCTAAAGCACTGGAGGAGACAGACAGGAATCCCGAATTGCAAAAGATGCTTCACCTCCAAAAGGCAGAAAAACTCACAGACTCCAGGCTTGTCGTTTTAAAGGTGTTTAGCACATTGTTTTGCTGGGGATGTCTAAGTAAGATTCAGCTTAAAGCCCTTACTCAAAGGAAAAAAATAAGTGAAGTTATTCTATCATCTTGTTATCTCTGTGAAAGAAAAAAAATTGAAACAGTGGTAAATACACCACAATTGCTTTTTATCTTCCCATTACTCCAAATATTGAATCTAGCCATGATTGAGTCCCAGATGGTGAAGCATTTAACTTCATTTTCTAACCTCTTTTGGGGCTCAGTTTAATTTATTAACAGGTTACTCTCAGGACAGATCACACGACACGTAAGTGTAAATTGAACCAGGTATATCCGTGATTTACTAACTGGGTGACTTGCAAGCTCAGAAATAGAGGTCTTCTCGTACATGCTGCAGCTGGGTAGGAGCTGTGTATGTTGGATGCCTGTGGAGAAGGCACGGATTGAGTCTGAAATCTTAAGGCTTTCCTTGCCTGCAGTGGTTGTACATCTTACAGCTTCTTGTTACCTCTCCTCTGAGCTGTACAAGGAGCAAGCTCAGGTTTCATCCCCATTCCCAGCTTTAGCCTTGGCCTGGAGCTGAATTTCTTCAGTACTCACCGTGATAAACTCCAAGTTCAGAGCAAACTGTATCTTCACTTCTCCTGTTGCAGTAATGCAGAATTCTGCCTGGTCTTACTGATGCAGCTTGAGCTGAGCGTGCACCAGAGCTGGAAAGCCATACTTATTTTCCCAGTCTTTTTATGCTTCTGTCAGCATTATTCCCATGTCAGGTTCTCTCTCAACACACCATAGTATTAGGATGGGTCACTACACCGCTACTTCCTGCATGCTGCCCCACCACAGGCTCCTCTGCCTGGCTGAGGGTCCTTGAACATCTTTAATCGCTGCTCCTCAGGGTCATGATACCAACAGCCACACTTGTGGTCACCCTGCTAGTCCCAAAAGCCATATTTGTCACCATACTGGGCCCATGCACAACATTCAGTAGGTGCCCATCATGAAATGAGCAGTAAACCCAAGGCAGAGCTGGTACGAAAGCATTGTCTCTTCTTCACGGGTGCAGTGTCCGTGTCTAGTAGAACTCTGAAGTAAAGCCTTTCAAGAGGAGATGGAGAACCTCCTAGCTGTTTTCCCTGACGAAGAAAGAGTGACCAATGACTTCACTGCAAATGAAAGAAGAGGAACATGTGCCAGGGAGAGATGGTGGATGTGATAGAGCTGTTTTCTGCTCGGCTGCTATTTTATTGTAGCTTTTGGAATGCACCAGCCTTGTGGTTATTAATTTATTATTATGTGAATTCCAGCTGTTTTACTCATGAGCAGAAAAACAGTCACTTGCTGAGGCTGAGAGTCAATGAATTTCAGACTTCCTCATGGAAGACCATCCACTGAAGCTGGTGGGCATAGGCTCATGGCACACAGCAGGACTTGATGATCTTAAAGGTCTTTCCCAACCTGGTTCATCCTATGATTCAATGATGCCTATGGAGTGGGGAAAAGCAACTTGCAGTCTGGCAGGGGACCGGCCTGGATTGCCACAGCTGGGGGGAGCTGAAGAGCTGCTGAAAAGGGCTTTGATTTCAATAAGCTTCTTCCTCTAAGACAGGGGTAGGGTTTTGTGTTGGGGAAGGGGGAGTGCAAAGAAACGGCCACATAGTTTAAGCCAGTCACTATAAATTATACCCACTCTTGCCTCAGTGCTGTGTCAAAGATGAAGTGAACACGTTTTATTAGTAACAGAGAAAAACTCAGGCTCTCTGCTCCATGGGATGGTAAAGGAGTAGATGGCTAGTGAGGTCTTCCCAGCATCTCCCACAGATAAGCCCAATTCTGCCACCCTCGAGCAGCACCTTGATCTGGTATTTTGCAACCCAGCAGACCCTGCCCCTTTGGTTTTCCCTGTCCAGCATTCATACTTGATGTTTAAATCAATTACACAGACATTTAAGTCTCTTTCACATGCCAGCACATGGCCCTTGTAAGCCTTCAGGGTTGGGGGAGAAAAGGGGGGGGGGGGGGTTGGCTTTTGCGAGCAGTATGTACATTAATTCCAATGTAAAGAGCTGCAGTAAATCACTTAATGCCTGAATCAAGTTAGTTGTTGTTGTTTTGGTGAATTGGGACCATATTCGGGACTATAATAACCTAATAATGGACAGTGCAGGCATAGACCACACTGTAATGTATATTGTAGGGGAATATGGTAATAGTCTGAAATGGCAATTCTCCTAAATAAATAGCACATCAACTTACTTAAACCTAATCATAAATGGGACAAATTGGACCCATGTGCAAACAGAAACCTGAGCAGAACGCAGGAGTTAAAGAAGCCATTGTTTCCCAGCCTGACCCTGGGCAGAGAAAGCCTGTGTCAGGTTACATCTGTTAAAATGATTCTAATGCCAGCCCAGTATTTTAATTATAAATGTATAAAACATTTAATAAGAAGACATTCTGGGCTTACTAAGCCTTTAAAAACTGGATGTGGGTGAAGTGGGTAGAATGGTATTCCATGTGCCCCAGACTGAGTGCCAGCATATAATGATTGAATGTTTTCCTGTAATAAATTGAAAAAATCTGGTTTGTAAGAATGGATCCAAATCACTTGGCATTAGAAAGGTAATTTGTTACCTAGCTTCCTCTTGGAAACGGGCTGCTTCCAAGTTTGCTGGAACTTAGTTTCTAGGGACTGCAATGCCCAAAAAGAGAAAGAAAGAACAACTGTGATGCTTAGGGCTCTGATGTTAAAACACACACACATGCACATGCACACACACACACACACACTGTTTTCTCTGCCTCTCTGGGTTTTTTTTCCTTCCCAGTTTTTCAGTCCTCTCTCTCATGGCTCCAAACACAGGATTCAGCAGCCAAAAAAAGAGGGGGGAAAAAAATAAAAGAGGTTACTCAGGACAAAAGCCAGATCTATAGCCACCTTCTTTGTACCTTTCCAAATCTCAAGCCTGCTTAATTATGATTAATTGCCACATGGATAATCAGATACAGTTTCAAAAGGTTGGAGATGACAGTCCAAGGACACCAGGGAAGAAGGAAGGTTCGCCTTTGTTACAAGCAGAAAGAAAAAAACCCTGCACAGGTCCCTTCCTCAGCCCATAACCTTTTCTTATTTTAACAATTCCAAACGGAATTAATACCATCAGTATATTGTTCCCGCTCCTGGGAATTGAACTTCAACTGTACAATTTCTGCAGCTGTCAGTTTTTTCAGCCCTCCTGTCAATAACGCAATGTTGGGGTGCCCTTCTTCTTGAATGAAAGCAGTTTCAAGTTTCTGCTTTATGTCTGTGCTTTCTGGGTGGTGTGACATGATGAGAAAGTATAAGAAATAATAACAGCAGTTAAAAAGCTTCCACTCTTGACTTAACTGGATCAAATGTAATAGACTACAGTCTTTTCTCCTGATTTCCTTTGCTTGTTTTAGAAAACACTGTGAAAAGTGCAGGAGATTTTGTCTTGCCAGCTCTTTCCTCCATTTAAAATCCCTTTGGCTAAGTCAAGGATCACAGTATGTCATTTCCAGCCTAACAGAAGTGCTGGGCCTTGTTCAGCTCCTATTACTAGGAGGCAAATCCCTAGGTTGCAGGCGCCAGTGTTTCTGCGTTTGGCTCCTTTCCCAGTATTGTTTCCTTCATTACATTCCAGAGTGCCTCTCAGCCAGTTAATGTTTGCACTGGGAGGTCCAAATATCCAGCAATCAGCACTGAACTTTCCTCTTTTTGTTGAGAATTGCAGGTTTCAAATGCAATCACTGGCTTTAAAGAAAAACTTACAGGTGAACACAACAGCACTAATTTCCATTCTATTCACAAACAGTTATATTTTCTGCTGTTTCTCCATATGCACTCGTAAAAGGCTTCCAAGGAGATGTCTGGCTTTTCCAGGGCTTGGAGGGGCTGGAGCTGTTTTACGGATCGGGGGGTCAGCGCTGCCCTCTCCCACACACCCCACAGCCCATTAACACAACAACTCCCATGCTCAGGCATTATCTGGCTCCTAATAACACAATTCCATTCTCATTTTCTATTAAGAACGTAGGGAGCTGAAAATGGATGCACTCATTTGGATCAGGGAAGGGTCGGAGCGTTCGCCCAGGCTCATGCCTCGCTCCCGTGAGCGTGGGGTGGGTGGCTTGGTTTCTAAATGACTTCTGGTGTCATTTAATTTCTATGAGTACGCACAAGTTGCAGCCTTTTGTGTTGTTTGCATCCAAGGCATGGAGGGGATTCGTGCTCTGGGTTTTCTGTGAAGTGATTTTCCTGTATGTCTGACTTGCGGTGGCTTTGGGTGGCTCCAGGGGCTGCAATGAGATGCACATAGGATGGATGGGCACCCCCTGAGAGCAGCAGCCTGGCTGTCCTGCCACCAGAAGCTCCTGTAAACAGCAAGAAAAGTTTCTGTATGTGGACAAAGGATAAGACATTTAATATTTATTTCTTTTTATTTTATTTTAGTTTATTTTTTAATTTTATTTAATTTTATTATTTTATTTTATTTCATTTTAATTAATTTCATTTTATTTTTTATTATATGTTTTTATGTTATTTTATGCTATTTTTTCTTTTCTATATTTATTTAGATTCCATTCATTATACTATCATATTATATCATTATATTATTATAAATATATTTATATTTAATTTATTTATATTTACTTTCATTAATTTTAATATTTTTATTTATTGGTTTTATAAGGGCCTGTAGAGACAGGAGAAGGGGAATGGCTTTAACCTGCTAAAAGGGAGATTGAGATGAGCTCTTAGGCAGAAGTTCTGCCCTGTGAGGGTGCTGAGGCGCTGGCACAGGGTGCCCAGAGAAGCTGTGGCTGCCCCATCCCTGGCAGTGCTCAAGGCCAGGTTGGACACAGGGGCTTGGAGCAAGCTGCTGTAGTGGAAGGTGTCCCTGCCCGTGGCAGGGGTTGGAACTGGATGAGCTTTAAGGTCCCTTCCAACACAAACCAGGCTGGGATTCTGTGATTTTCAGAATCTGTGTCAAGCTATACCATAGGCAATTTGAATTGTAATGCAGGAAGACTTTTGATAAGACAGCCTTGCATAGTTTACTTTCTATGGGTTTACTATTAAGTTTCAAGAACTAGTTGTGGGTCATACGCTCGATTAAGCAATTAAAAAAGTCCACAATATTTCCTTTTGGGGAAAGGAAAATAAAAGGTACAGCTTAGGAAATCCTCAGTGTTTTCCATAAAGCCTCTGGCTATGTTTCCACCCATGATCATATGTCATATGGATGGTGTCATAGCGTCCTAAGGGTGCTAGCTCACAGCGATGATATCGAATTCATGGAAGTGTATATGCTCAGAGAGAATGCTAATGTTAACTCAGTCTAAATAACAACACTGCCAAAGGAGGAAAGCAAAAGATGAAATACAGTGGATTTCAGGAGGCAACAAGCTCTCATTTATTAAGATCACAGGCATTTTGCAGGTTACAAATCATAAAGCAGAAATAACTTCATAATATACAGGTCAGGAATGTGCCTGGGATATTGAGGGACTATTTCCTTGGCAATAATCTGCCACAGATAGTCAGAAGCGTGCATTTTCTGGCACAGCAAATCACTGCTGATTAATTTTGTCTGCCTTTGTCTCAGAAAAGCAACGAGACACTTTGCTGTGTATTTTGCACTTGCTCTACTTCCGTGCTATTCTTTCTCAATGCATAATTTTTTTGCAAGATAGGCCAAACACAATACTCTTTGTTTTATCTCTTTGACATCATTTTTTGCCTGAGCACAGCCTGCCTGCACTCAGGGATGTTACCTGTGCAAAGCTGAGGCACAGCATCTGTGATAGCCCAACCTGGAGGGTGATACCAGAGGATGTATTCAGTCTCCAGGAGCAGGAGAGAGGAGCATCCTCCCTCTGCCACCACTGGAAATGTTCCCGTCTATGCCACTGGTGAGGAGGTGTAGAAGGGTACCTTCCTTATGGACACAATAGCAGCAGCAATGAACTGGGATCTTTTCTTCTGTGCTGGCACTCAGCGACAAGTCCCAGGTGGGTTGTGGAAATCAAAGTAAGAAGAGAAACTGGAGTTTCTTTCTTGAGGAGCAGCAAAGCAGTGCTGGATGCAGCTGTGAACTCAAGGGAAGGGCTGTACGGCACTGCGGCATCTTTCCCCACGCTTTATTTATTGCATCCTAGAGGCAGCAGGGCTGGATGGTGGTCTGCCTCATCGGCCTCACGTAGGAACTTCACAGCATCCCCAGAAGGACAATAGATATGATAAATGCCAAAGGCAATGTCAAAACCTATAACTTTCCTAACATTAACTTAATATTCACAGCTATTAAACATCAACAGATCAGAAATTGAGTATTTCCAAAGCAGGTGTAAACTTCCCTGGGCTCCCTGTGCTGTTGGTGTGCGACAGCAGTGTGTGTTGTTGTTTCTGAGTATACTCCTCACCTTCTCAGAGTTTTTGTGCTTTTGATAGAGGTTCCCCCCCATTCCAATTGGTTATGATGAGTCACTCTGAAATGGGCTGTGGGAGAGACTTGTGAGACAGGTGTGGTTTGTCAGGGCTCAGGAGATCTCAGACAGGAAGGATTCACTGCTCTGATAGACAAACAAGGAACAGAAATGCCCAGAGGAGGGAGATTTGGGAGATTTGTTCACCAGGGAAAGGCATTCCCATGGGAACACGTGGATGGATGAATAGTGCCCTTTCAAAACTGTAATTCTAAGGTAACCAAAATGTTTTATGTGATGGTTTTTGAGCACTATAAGATTTGGAGAGAAGGATGAATTCTGCTGCTCCCAATCAATGACTTATATCCCCTCCATAGTGCACATAGGCTCCTTAGTTCACAACAAGGGTAAGTAAGAATCAGATTTTGGGGAGAAAAGGTGAGCCTTCCGGCAGAGCAAGATCTTGTGATATAAAGCATCCACCATCTGCATGATGAATTAGCCCTTTGAGTCCTTTGATCAATACATTGGTCAATACATAACTGACCAGAAATGCTCCTGGACTTGGCTTAGCCTCCTTACCTGAAGCTGGGTTGGTTTTGCTTGTTTCAGGTATGGCAGCATCTCCAGAAGTCTTCCCCCACCTCCATATCTCCCAGATGAGACAAAACTAATGAACCCCAGCCATGGGCACTGCTGCCTGAGAAGCACGGATGGCAGAAGCCTCTGCTGCAGACACGGGTGGCTGCAGCAATTCCCAGTGCTCCTTCATGAATGGGAAAGTGGAGGAGATTTTCATGGAAGAGCTTTCTAACTGGGGCTGATAGAAACCTGGAGAGGTGGCTCATTTTTCTCTTTACCCAGTTTATCTTCTATGTGGTTGAAGTCATCATGGAAAAGAGTACAGTTGTTACAGCTTCTGTTGTCAATACTTGCCTCCTATTTGCTTTTGCTGAGCTCCCACCTTCATCCTCATCGCTTCCTCCCTTCAGAATTATAACCAAACCAAAGTGTTCATAACATTTCCTCCAACTCAAAAAAAAACCTGAAAGAAAACAAACAGCGAGCAGATGCTGATTTTCTCACTTAACTGCACATATTTTATAGTAATTCCCTCTGATTTTCTCCCAAGACACCCACCTGACCTTCCTTTCTCTCCAGTCTCTCCTCGTAGTGGCCAAATGCTGCTAATCATGTAAGATTCAGCTCATGGAAATAGGCTGCAACTAAGAGAAATTTACCCTTTGACCTTAATGCCTTTGCATGCACAATAAAGACCAAGAAAAGTCTTTGCTAAAAGGAATGCATTTTTCTTGGCAAAACCTGATTCTTAGACCAAACCAAATTAATGCTGTGAATTCATTTTTGCTGTTTCACAAAAGCAACACAAATACAATAACTCAGTGATTTGAGAAGAATGGCAAAACACATTTTCCAAGAATTTTCAAGGAACTAAAAATGGATCATAAATATCATCATAAATATTTTTGCTTCTCTCTACGTAACCGAGAGTGATTTCCAAGCATGAATTAATTTTGAGCTAATGTACTGTGCTGAAGCAGGGATTAGCTAGCCCAGAATTTTTCAGAGTTGTCCATAGACAATTTAGCTGGGAGAGCATCTCCACAGCGCATCCTCTTCCATTTCTGGTGGGAGCTGAAAAATCTCTATGGTAACTAAAACAATAATCTACAGAGAAAAAAAGAGAAAGTTTGGAAAACTGTTGAAATGAATTTCAGCTGCTTTTGTTGTCTGAAAAAAAGAGGAGGCTCCACATCATCCGAGCAGTCAGTTTTTCGTGCATCACCAAGTCCTTTGCAGGGCATCACTCAGCCATGACCGGTTCAGGCACATTTTTAGCTGGACGGTCTGAGATGCAGTGAGCTGAAGTGAAGTGTCTTACTCACACACCAAATCTGTTGCAAGACCTGGGAACAGAACTTCCCTGCTTTTCCCATCCACAAAGAGCAAAGCTTATATTTTTCAGTCTAGATTACTATTTTCTTTTTTGGATTAAGGAAAACAAATGTGAGAGAGAAAGAAAACTGGTGACTCATTGCAGTTTCTTTGCTGAAACACAGCTGCCCTTGTCACAGGAACATGATTCTTAGAGTCGGCATCCAAAATTTATTGCAAAATAAAACTGAAACTTTTAAAAACAACCAGGCTAAATGATGTTTCTAATTCTTTTTTAATACGTATTTGTGAGTGCAGGTCCAGGCTCCAGCCAGGATCAAGGGTAGGGCTGGAAACTCGAGAGAAACTAAGTTCTTGTGAAATGTTCAGGCAGATTTTGCAAACCCACACAGACTGCATTGGCTGGACAAGCTGCAGAATTAAATATGTGCTTTTTAAAGCTGTGATGCTTCTGGACCTTCTGGGATTCCTTCAGTGACAGGTCAATATAACAGCACCCACACCACCACCCAAAGGTAATATTGCATTTGTTTTCTGGTATTGTTTTGGAGATGTGCAGTAATTCCTGAATCCAACAATCCCAAATCAGGAAACAAAAAGACTGCGAACATGTATAAATCTACTCCTCACTTTCATGGTGCAATCTCTCTATTTTAAGAAAAACATTCCTCGCTTTGTTAAAATCTTTCTGCTTTCAAAACACTAAGATCTTATGTCTGACTTGCTTAACCTTGAATTGCCATCTCTCTGATGTTAATAATTAACCCATTAGCTAAGTGCCATACTTACATATATTAGGGGTAAACCTGCCTCATTCAGGAAACCTGCTCAGAAGCAACAATCACTGGATGGAGAAGTATCTCATCAGCCTAAAGCCTGAGCTGCCTCTTAAATAAGAATTACATGGTTTGCCCTGCACAGTGACTTGTAGAGGAGGAAAAAAAAGTATTAAAGGGAATCAAAAAGAGGAATGGTACTGAAGCAGCTTTTACTCATCCTGAGTAAAATAGAGGGAAAAATTTGCCATGTGAGTAAGCCAGGTGTGATCGATATTTGCAACCTCCCCTTCATTTAATAAGCAAGCTCAGTAAGAAAAATGTGCAGAAGGTATACAGTGAGAGAGTGCAGAGGAATGTGGGAGATAGGAGGGAAAGAAAGATGACCTGCTTTTGCTTCCAAGCTAATTTTACATCACTTTAGCTATATTTAGTTGCATTTCTCTTTAATAGGGTTGCAACTGTTGGACTGAGATTTTTATTGTTGTTTTCTGAGTAATTTAAATTTCCAAGAGTTGGTGGTTGTTGCTTTTTTTTTTTTATAAGACTTCATGACCTTCTTCCATGAGTTTATTTTAGATATAGTGGAATGTCCCAGAGAAAATTCCAAATGGTCCTTAATATATGAAATGTTTCCAGAAAGGAGAAATTCTCAGTGGACTATGAAACTATTTTTCAATCATGGTGTATGGCACACAAACCACATCTGAGATTTTTTTCAGTAGGAAACTATTGCCCAGTGGGTTAAAAGAAAATAAAGAATAATGGGATTTTTCCGTAAGGCTGGAGCCGTTCACAGGGGTTTCCTCCCCACTAGATGTCACTGGAACTGTTTGAAATGTTTGGAACAAACAACCCCAAATTCCCCAGGTTTTGAGCTTTCCTACAAACACAAGACTTGGACCAGGTTGCTTTCAAGCTCTGCTCTGGCTCATGAGCTTTGTAAGGGAAGCAGGACTGATAGATGTTAGTCATGAGATGTTCGTGGTTTGGCATGGATTTGGGGAAAATGCATGTGAAACTCCTGAAATTTGGCATTGTGCTTGGAGGTTTTGCCCTTCATTGGGAAAACCAAATGAAGTCCAGGAAAACACCTGGTCACAGTCACCAATTGGTTGGGAGGACTTCAAGCAAAAAGCACGGTCCTGCAGAAAACACGTTGCACTTTCGTCAGGGACAGCCATATTATGAAGTGCCACTGGGGTTTGAGTCATCATCAAATCCACCATAAAGAAATAACAAATAAATAAAGTCTGACATCTTTTGCCATTAAATTTTCCTTGCTGTCCTCCTCAGCAGCGCCAATGTTCACCCCATGCCGCTAAGGAAAGCAGCTCTCTCTCAGATTATTAGGTCTACTATTTAAATTTTCCCTGTAGTTCCAATTGACTACAGGAATCTTCTTCCATTCTTATTCAAAATTCAGTTTAGTGTGATTATGTGGCCATGCATCAAATATGGCAGTATAATATGTCCTTTCATCTACTTGCCATAATACATCCCTTTTAGTGCCACATAAATCCCTGAAAATATCGCTGTCTTCTGCTCTTGAGATTCTTCATGTGCCTCTTTGCCTTACTGCTTTCCTCTTCTATTGTTTCTCCAAGCTGAATTAATTCACTCTTTTTTTCCCCCAATGTCGCTTCTGTGCTCTTGCTACTGCTTCTGAGCAGACACCGGTGAAACAGCAGCCCTTCCAGAGCAAGAAAGGAGCCAAGAACAGCCCATCTGCTGGCACGGCAACATTCCCGGCAGCGCCAGCACCTTGGCTCTCCGCTCACGAATGCGGCTGCTCCAAATTGCTCCATCTCCTCCTGCAAAGGCAGCAGGGAGCAGCTCCTGGCTGGCAGTGCCTTCTGTCAGAGCGACGGCAGACGTCCTCGCAGAGCTGAGGAAGCTGTGATTGAGGAATTACAGCGATCAGCGTGGTGCTCCTAATCCTCCCGGACCAAAGCAGCCCCCCAGAAAGGACAGCGGGTTTCCTGCTTTGCTGCATGAGTCAGTGGTGTGCAGCTGCTGGGAGACCCACCAGTACCATGGAGGTTCTGAGCACTGCCCGGGGATGCTAAAGAGCTGCTGTATTTCCAGTGTCAATTTAACCCATGTGTATGAGTTACATTACACCAGGCTGGATTTATCTTATGTAGGTAACTACAAGCAGACACCAAATACCAATAAGCTTCTTCCATCCGCAAAAGTGTAAGCTTTGCACCAAAACACTGATATCTGCTTCTTCTTTGTTGAAACTCTTCTTTCTCTAAGATTAATATGGCTTCACCATCTTGTCTCCTTACCTTGCTTCAGACAGGCAATGGGGGGCGCCAGCCTGGCCATGCCCCGTGTTCTCGTGTACCTGCCTGGCTACCCTCCTGTGTTTCACAGTGCACACACCAGCTTTGCCTTGTTTAATTAACTACTAACCTAATTGTACCACTTCAGCCTAACCCCCAGTATGCATAGTTGACTTATGTGGGACAAACACAACAGAAAAAGGGTGTATTCCCTTATACTTCTTCTGTATTATGTTGTTATTACATTAAGCCAGCAAAATTTCAACCTCCTTTATATTCAGTAAATTTAAGAAAATGAATTGAAGCTACTTGCTTATTTTAATATGTACTCCTGAAGATATTTTCCAATTTTTTTTATGGTTTAATTAAAGCCTCATGGCAATGGTATGCTTCTTTCTACCTACTATGCCAGTGGTTAAAAATTACAAGGCTTCAAGTACCCTGCATGTCTTTAATTGCTCTGTTGAAGATAAAAGAGCAGCAATATTTTTATCACAACCATTACAGCAGGCAAAATTAAAAATGCCTGTTACTCATGTGAGCAGAGCAAGTTCATATCCCTCACATTGCCCCTGCCCCATGCCTGCATCCCACCGCCCCACTGGTGTCCAGACCTTCACTCCATTTCACAGCCTGCTTTGGGGAACATTTCATTCTGCTGCATGCTCCAGTGAGCAGAGGAACTTCCCCAACCCACTTCTTAACATTAAAGCAAAATAAAGTGTAGAAATCTCTAAATTAAGAAAGTACTTGAAGAGTACATTCAGCACAGGACAATGCAGAGGAAGGTTACAAGTGTATTAGGATAAGGGCACCACAATTATATGAAGAAGTCTGGAGAGAAAAGATTACATTGTTCTGACAACAACATTTTTCAAACATTTAGAACTTTAATATCATTAATTTAAAGTACAAGATTAAATATTTTATGCAAATATTAGACAACAGCAAAGAGCTCCGCATATTAGGATTTAAAACAAATTGAAAGCATGCAAGACATATTCATTTCTTAAGCAGTTTAGTTAAAAAATCGGTATTGTCTCTATTAGGATTAACTGACAGTAACTCTTTGTGTTCAAATGGATTTAACTTCACTGTGGTTTGTTTTCCAGATATCATTGTCCTCCAATAATCATGGATAAAGGCAAATGTAAAAGGACAGATCAAGTAAAAAACATATCTTCGCATCATAAACACAGAATTATGTTTAAATTTCATTACTAAATGGGATTTCAGCTTCATATGCCATGCCTAATCCCACACTATAAAAGATGTATAAAACCTCCTGACAAATTCTAACAGACTTTGTGGAAGTTGCATATATTGATTAAAACATCAAGCAGTTACATACAAACCAATAATGAATTACTTCTTGTTGGAAGATAAAACTTTGTGATATTTAAAATTACAGACTTGAAAGTAAGTAAAATTACCCCTAATTATGCAGAAGGGAGCAACACCTTAGCAGTAAACAAGATAAGCACCTCAAACAGCACTAATAATTTTAATTAACATTTCCTAGTTTCCTTTCACCTCCTTTCAAGGTCATCTGCTACCTTTTCCTTGTACAACATTACAGCACGGTGTTAAAAACTTACATTCTGTTACTAATCGCTTTGATAAGCCAAAAAAAATTACTTTCCAGGAAAGATTTTTATTTTAAATCACTTAATTGTGTGCAAAAGCAAATATTGCATAGTGTAAAGCTGTCGAGAAGGCTTTTGCAGTGAATTGCTATCAGACATCAAATTTCAACAGCTGGGATTCGGTCGCTCATTTGGGGCCTGATTCTGCACACCAGAGGCAAAATTCTTCTGGGAGCTCTGCGGATACTCATTCATATTTCAGGTATAAATTTAAACATTTGGATTATACCCAAACTGTTGAATATTCAGATCGTAATCAAAGTTCAAAAGACTCCTGAAGTGTGAACACTGAGAATGAAAATTTGGCAAAATGTGATAATCTACACAGTATTTGTGTTATCTTTTTTTCTTGAACTCCAATTAATAAATGCACATTCAAGATTTATGATTTTGCTGAAGCGTTTTTTTCTATAAAGTCCAAAAGTTGGTAGGAAAAGGGCTTTGTTTTATCAGTGGGTTTGTTCCATGCCGCAAATTTAATGTACGAGGTCACTTGGAATATAATGTGTAGTGAAAGAATCTCATTAGGCTAAAATGAATGTAAAATGTGTCAATTTGATCCAAATGAGAACTGTAGTAAAACCATGTTTGATGTTCATGTGCAATAAATCTTTAACATTTGTCTGTAAAGTATTAGAGAACCCATAGGGAAATCTCTATTTGTGATAGCTGCACATTTCCAATGATTTTTCCTATAATCCTTTGTTGACATTTAGCATATGGTAACAGAAAAGAAGATCTTAAAATGAGAATTGTTACTTATTATTCTAAGGTAAACAAGATGGACACCTTGCGTGTAGGTTTCTGAGAATGATGAGATTTATGAAAGCATCCCTCCATCAGGAGCTCATCTTTCAGTCCCTCCTCAGTGAAGAAGTATGACATCAAAGGTGCCCTACCTGGCCGTTAGTCAAGTCAATGTTAAACTGTCTGATGGCCCCATCCTGCCAGTTGGGCTTTATTTTGATATATTCATATTGTTAATTACTGTTGTATTTCAATTTTCTCTCTAGTATTTTTGTTCATTCATAATAGCTTTATGGTTCAGTGGACCGAAATGACTAAAATGAAAGATTTCCAAGATTTCTTCTGGGAGTAATTTACAAAAGACCACAATTTTTTAATTGCTCCTGATGTTTAGTTCTGGATATCTGGAAGAGGAGAAATCAGCCCAACTCTTTTAGTTGTCACACCAACCGTATCCGATATGCGTTTTTCTGATCACTCTCACTCTCTTTGTCCCTTATATTGAAGGCTGTCTTATAGCAGAGTCATGGTGTTTATATTTCTGCAGCTCACACTTGCTTTTGCACGAGAATTATGAGCTATTTATGTCCTTTGAGGAGGCTCAGGGAATAATGGGTGAAATGTCAGAAAGAATTAAGAAAAATGGAGGCATTTCATTTAACCAGTAGAAGAAATACAGAACTTTTGCTGAATGACTGAACTTGAAGTGCCACCAGATTGTTACAATATGAGTTCTGGCTCCTGATTATCACAAAGTTTTATATAAAAAAACCCCAACCTTACAACACTTGCATGCCAAAGGTTGCAACACAAGCTTTGGCAGGAAACACGAAAATGCTCCAGCATGGGAAAAGTCTTAGAGTAAACTTGCATCTGTGCTGATTTACGTTTTTATGCCAAAGCAACAGCAGCTTTCTGAAGCCAAGGCATGACTTTATGGCTGTAGTAACAATACTCGCTGGAAAGCTCTGCAGCATCAGCCTAGCCGTGCCCTGACAAACCCTCTTCCCCATGTTCCTCCCCCAGCCACACCAGCCGTTTTTTATAGCATTTGTCCATCTCGTTATTGCTGTGCAGGCTCTTTATCAATAAATGTGGTGTTCTCGGTCGAGTTTTCTTTGGCTTGGAGTCTGCTTTACAAAACCACTGCATACTTGACAGTTTGCCCTAGTTAAGAATTCTTTGGTCAGAGAAAGCCTGGAGAATGAAACAGTATCTGGTGTTGTAAAATCTTGACCAGATTCTGAAATATAGCCTAAGCCCCTGTCAACTCTAAGGTGATTTCTCCAGGTCATGGTTTAGAGGGGAATTGATGGTACAGTCTGCTGCCTGCTCGGTCTGCACTATATCTTTTTCAGAAGTGCATGCAGTCACCTTTAGCATTCACTGCTTTCCAGTCCTCTTTTTTTGACAGTACACTTCTATACATAGATTGCAAGCTAAACACAGGCAAACCAATCCAGAAAAAATGCCTATCTGCTTACTGCTTTTTCATTCTTCTATTTCTATCTGAAGGATTATCAATTACGTAATAACCCTGGGAAGAAATCCACCTGAGGCTGAAGTAGGCATTATAATAATACCCAGTGCTACATCAAACTGATCATCCCAGCTCCCACAGCGCTATTCTGATGGTGTCAGGTCCGTTATCCAGCTTTTACTACTGAAGAAACTGAGGCACAGGCAAATGAAAGGTCCAGCAAGACAAAAGTAAATTTGATATAAAATACACATCCCAGCGCAGTGCCCTTCCTGTCCAAACACCCTCAGGGGGACCAAACTCATGGTGCATCCAGCAGCTCTGAGATGAAAACACATCACTCATGATAGAAAGTCCTTAGTAATATATATATCATTTTCTGTTTTAATTTCTAGCTGAGCTTACAAATTAAAAGGCTGTTGATAAACTTTTAATATTCTGATAATTAGCTCAGTGTAATTATAGTGCTTCCATCAACAAGTGTTCAATATAGTTTTAAGCATCTGCTAAAAATTGTGCTGAAACAAAACACAGGCTTTGGTATTCTGCCAAAGAAGGGTAAGATCTTAGGAAGAGTCAGACTAGATCGTCCAGCTGTATAAATTATAAATCATTAGATTAAAATAAGTTCCATATATTTATGACACGAGCTCTGACTGTTCCAGTTTTGTAGGGTATTTTCCTGAAGGCAAATTACAGCAGTCCTGCCAACTCCTTCCTTTGGAGAAATTGGGCTGGCCCCAATAAAGCCAATAACCCTTCCAGTTTGGTGGCAACTCCTATGGTCTTAATTAGAAAGAAAAAGACCTAGTTCTGCGTTTTCTTTATCAACCCCAGGCTTTTTTGTACTCCATTTCTACTCTTCTTAAATCTTCAGAGCTTCATCCAGCTCTGGGCAAGCTAGGAATGCCTGAAGGACAAACTATGCAGAACTTTGGAGTAAGATTTCACTGTGGGACTGCTTGGCATGTGCTGATTCCCTGATAGTTTGGTTGGGTTGCATTGTGTCAAGTTGGGTTGACTTGGTTTGATTTTGGCTGTTCAGGTTGGATTAAAACATTCATGATGCTTGAACTTCTAGATTGATATTAAAGGACTTTTGTCTTTTCTTTAGGTATTGACTCAGCAAAGCCACCGCATTAGTGTGGCCATAGGGGCAGGGGCAGCCCTGGTTGTACCACACATGCCTCCTGACCCCGTCTACTAGGGGGGCTACCCATAGGAAATTCAACCTGCATCCACTGCATGAACTCCCCAATGGTGGTGGGATGCTGCTGCCAGGGCAAGGTGTTCCTAGGAGCTGAGACTTTCCTCATTTGGCTTTCCGGGCACTGGCACCAGTGGATCAGACACTTTGCTTTTAATATTCTTACTTTTTCTTTTTCCTTGGCCTCCTTTTATTCCCCTAAGTTTGAAACTCTTCGCAGCCTTTCATCGAATGCTTCTGACAAACTCAAAGAGTATCTAAAATGTGCACTAATAATTTAGTACAGTAATTTTATGGGTATTTTAAAGTTCCTGAGTATTACTATTATTTTATGGAATGATTTTTCCTCTTTTTCCTTGTTTTTTCTTCCTATGTTCTTTGGTGGAATTATACGTGAAATGTATTTCTTGGCTGCTGTTTCCTCTTTTGTTCATACAGTTAAATATTGCGCTAGCTAAAGATTGCACGAGGCCCCCACATTAAAATTTTATTGTATTTTTGTATTTATTTTTGGCCCAGACCTGGGGGCCTCTCAGGTCCAGGTCTTGTGTAATTTTATTGGCTTGTGGGTGGAGGAAAGAACAAAAATGAGGTTTGTGGCCAGAATGTTATCTTTGGCTATGTGCATCTACTGGGGGGCCTGATTCTGCTCTGAGTCATAAGTATGTAATTCTCAAGTAGCTCCACTGAAAATGAAAAAGGTAAAGTGATGTAAACCTGATGTAAATTAGAGGAGAATTACCTTCCTCGTGCATACGATGTAAGCATCTTGCTATGTATGATTTAGCTGGGAGCTGTTGACTAGCCTCTCTAAAAATAAGAGCCACCTATAACTCAGTTGCAGGCATCTTTCTTCCTTTTTGACTGATGTCTGTGAGCTAAACCAAAGATTAAAACCAATTTTTTATGGGCTGTACTAGCTATGAGTAACAAAGCAAAGACTACAAAACTCATCAACCTGAGAACAACAGCTGAATTTTGGCAACCTCTCCCTTGAGTGAAAACCACCTTATTCTACCCTACTTCCATGTCAAAAAACCTGTTGAATTCTGGTACTAAAATCCAAGGATTTCAGCCTTAATCGCTTCTTTTTACAAAATAGTCTTCACGTGACCATCACTTAGTGAGTGGCTGCCTGTCCTCTGGAGTCTTCCCTGTGTGTTCAACAGCTCACCAGCGTGAGTCATGGCCATTGCATCCTACACTCTTTCCTGCCTGGTTTGTTTCCATCACCACAGCCTCTTTCCTCCCCAAAACCTGTCTCTCCCTCTCTTCTTTGCGTATTTCTTTATGTCAGGTCTTTGGCTTGGAAATGACTTCTCCTGTGAGCCAAACCTTCTTATTCTATGCTTTAAAATCCTCAAGAAATTTGGCTTGCTTTCCAAAGCTAAGCCTCAGCTCCCTTGTTACTCTTCTAAATATAAAACATTTTTATTGCATTAAGCCATGTTGAAAAGAAAAGAGGAAAAAAAAAAAGGAAAAGAGAAGAGAGAAAATCCCTGCATCCAATGTGAAGGCAGCAGCCTGCATTACATAGCAGTGTATCACATGTCTTTGTTTTGTCTTGGTATCATCTCGCTTGCACAAGCTTTGAGCTCACTATCGGTATTCCTCCTTCAGTATCTCCCACACTGAAAAACCACTTTACAGTCATCAGTAAAGGAGTTGTTTCCAGGCTGAACTGGGGAGATTTGGAAATGAGAAGACCTATCCCACTATTGATCATGCTGCATCTCTTTCTAGAAAGAAAAGTTTTCTAGGGAATTAATTTAGTTCCTTTCGATTACATTAAATTTCTTTTCCCTATACCACTTACTCAACCTTTGATATTAGTTATTTATATTTTTGTGTGCAATTAATTCATTATTCCAAATGTAGTTTTAATAATTTCAACAAAGAAGTTTCTTAATATTCCCAATAATGGCTCTTGTCACTTTAAATATTAAAATTCACATTAGGAATTCCCCTGACTTCATGTGCATTATTTGCATTATAGATTGTGTGCATGTCTTAGTCTATATATGTATCTATACATATATATATGTACACATTTATACCCATATATGTATTTTTAGGACAATGCAGACTGTTTTAAATGATCCTTTCTGATTTGAAAGAACATAGCAAACACCAAAGCAATTAGTGATAAACAGGGTCCTAACACTCCAAAATTTAAAGCTCCTAATTTTCAACTTTAAATAAATCCTTATTGTATAGCAAAAATAATGCCTCATAAAGTGTTTCCAACATTCAGAGAATGCTTTTAGGACATACAGCATTAACATAATTTTTTCGACTGGGGTTCTCACAGGACATCTGATGAAGTCTCTACCCTTAATTTTAATTGCATAAGCTGCATTCTTAATTAAAAACTGTACAAATGGATTTTATGCCATGCCAAAAGAAATCTGAGTTCATTAGTTATAAAACCTTTTAAAAATTGATGTAAATATGTGAATTCTTTAAAAGTTTGAACTCGGCGTCCTCATTTATGTTGAGTAGCCTTTTATCTAGAGAATAATGAAGCCAATATGAGTTAAGGTAGTCTAAGTTTTATTTTTTCCTTTTCCTTGTCTTTTGTCTCTTTTTCTTTTCGGGTGAATATGGGTGGTGGAAGTCAAAGAGTGTGGGAGTTACGTCTTTATGTTATGAGTCTTTTCCTTGAAGAATCAGATTCATTTAAGTCTAAACTGTGAAGAAAATTAGAGTGGGAAATGCACTGACCCTTTTGTACTGGGTTATATAAATATAAGTTCATATATCTTTTATTAATTCTTCATATTAAAACACAATCACATCATCTCAGGCCAATAAACTTAATGGAAATCTGTCAAACTGTAACTTTGGAGGCAAACTCTGGACATCACTTAAAGAAATATGTGCACTTTATTGATTTCTGTTTTAAAATCTGTGAGTTGTTAATTAAAATGCTTTTCTATAACTTGACAAGACTTCAAATAATGAATGGGAAACTTTGAGAGGTTTGTTTAACCTGACAAATTGCTAGCCTTTCATTTCGCTGGCCGTTAATCTGGCTGCATGGGACCTTTTTGTTCCCATGCTTGGCAGCCTGGAGGTATCTCTTCATCTCTTCACCTTTTCCAGTTAGTGGCACCAACCTGATGCCATCTGTGGTTACTTCAAATGTTACACATGGTCTTAAAGACTATGGGGATGAAAGGCTGGGACTGAAGTTAACTTTCCTGGGTCTGTGAATTAATCTCTAAGATTACTCTTCCCTCCAGCCTATGTGCCTACCTTTGGGCAGAGGCATCCAGGCTGTGCCCCACAAGCAGCCATGTCCAGGGGCTTTTGCGCCTGAGCTTCTGGCAAAGAAAAAGTAGAAAAAGTGAAATTGAAAGAATAGTGCTGCCACTTAGCATTCAAACCCAAACTAGGTACTTGTATTCCACCAAAAAGGCAAATTACACAATAAATAAAACAATCTGTACGAGGAAGCCCTGTGTTTCCTTCCATCCTCTTCACTGTTTTGCGCTTTTGAATATCTCTCTGCTGCCGAGTCCTGGCTGAGTGTGGCAGCAGGGGTGTTGAAATACCACATGAAAAGCTGTGTAAGTGCTTGTGACATTTACAACACAAGCTATGCAGGAAGCACCAGAAGTCTCATAGGAGAGATGTTCTCAGGAGTTTCCAACCCAATCTGGCACAGTGAAGAAGTTAGATAGACTTTTGACAAGCCTCTGATTTCCTCTTTTTTTTTTTTTTTTGTAAGGGGCATAGTTCGGGAAACAAAACCACTCTACCTTTTGAGATTTGCCCATGACTACATCCTACAGATCATGAATCCAATATTCCAATGTAATTGAATATTCTGTGTTAGAAAAACACCAGATTGGAAAGAACACTGGCTATCCATCAGCTTTAACCTCCACCTTACCGCCCAAATTCAGCTACCTAGTAATCAATTCAGTGCAGGAGTAAGCTTTAGGGAACAGGGTGATTCATCAGCAAACTCAGGCAAACAGATTTCTCCACACACACAAACTTCTTTTATTAGACTGCTTTACTATTTGAGATTTCTGAACACACTCATAAAGAATGAGAAATGAGCCAGAAGGAATCACTGAATTTAATGCGTTAAGGAAGCAGGCAATTGTAAATTTGCTTTAACAAGGTCCAGCAGAGCTGCTGGTGCTGGAGTGACATGTGGCATGATCCACTCTGGAACTTGTGTTTTATTTTTGTTTGTCCTAGCAGGAAGGAGAGTTTGAGGCCAAGCAAATTCAGAGATGTTCCATTGGCACAAAAGGCCAAGCAAACCACCATGGACTTGTAGCAAGCACAAAGCTCTGAAAGCAGTATCCTTTGATACCCCACTTGCTGGAAAATTAAACTGGATTGCTCAGAATGTAGAGATGAAGGAGACGTGTAGGCTGTGCCAGATCATGGTGATTTTGAATGATTTGAACTAATATTAATGGCATTTTGGCACTCACCTGCTCCTCTCCCACAGCCCCAGAAATGTGACTTGCCATCCAGTAAGCAGCTTCCCATAGCCAGCCTTGGAAAATGCTGGAGGAGGAATATGAGATTTCCATAGCACATCTTCTGACTCTCACTTTATTTTATATTTTGGTGGTTGCACAGAATATTGGACAATCTGCTAAAGGTTTAAAGTTTTGTATTTTATCAAGTGTTTTTCAGTCTAAACAGAGAAATCTGAGACAAAAATCACACCCCTTTCAAAGAGCGGTAAGATGCTTCATCCAGAGCACACTTCAGCCTGCATTTGTCTCATCTAGCTTTAAGATCTCTGATTTAAGTAGCATAAAAGCAGAGACGCTGTGTGGTCCCAGAAGAAGAAAATCCACTCTCCTAACACTTCCAATATTGCTTTCAAAGAACACTGAAAAGATTCATCTGCAAAATGGCAGATGGAGCCATAAACTCTTGATCCATGCACCTATTTCATGGCAGCTAACTCCATTTCTCCTGTGATAACTGCTCTGTGAATGAAACCACAATATGTTTGTTAAGCAGATCTTCAGCCTCTTGTTTATAGTAGCATACCAGTTTTTATGCCAGCTCCATGGTCTACCCAGAAGTAAAGGAAAACATTTGTTCAACAGAAAAATTCACAGAAATGGACACAAACAATCCTGTATAATTGATAGTTTTATGAGATTGAACTCTGCAAATTTTTAAGTTTTATCCCTCCAGGTCCAGTTTATGTGCACATTTGAACAATGACTTCATATCCTTTCTAAACAGAGATTCTGGGATTCAGTCTCGTCTTTTGGCCAACACAAATCCCCAAGTGCCAAGAATTTCTACTTTTGTTTTGCTTTATGTTTGTCTTTGACTTGTTCTTTTGTAGGATTCCTAGTCAAATCAGTCAGTCAGTGGAAGGATTCCAGTTTGCAGCAGAGGAAGATGTGTAAATACCTGAAACATTATGAAACACTATTTTTGTTATCTCTCACGGTGCATTTTCCAACTCCAAGTCTTTAAACTTTATGTACTGTAAAGGGATGAGTATACAGAAAAGTTCAGTGACTGAACTGTTGGCTTTGTGAGCCATCTTTACCACTAAAATAGGAGGTAGGCTGCTTGAATTTTCAGATACCTTTCCATTTGTTAAGTATAAATGAACGCTCTGCTCTATCTGAACCCACTGACTTCCACAGCCATGCAGGGATTGTACGATTGTTATCACACTTGCTAGCCAAACATTTTTTCACAAGATAATTCTTTTTGTTTGTGTCATAAAATGCAGCCAAAAAAACATCTTTGTCTTTTTTCTAGAGGCTACTTTTTCAGTTGAACTAGATCCCTGAAGATGTGTGCTGACTCTGAATAGATTATATTGTCTTATGTGAGTATATTGATGTTGTATTAGGCAAGTATATTGATTATGTGAGATCTGGTCCACTAAAACCAAAATCTCCTTTAATTTAATTCTTTTTTTTCCCCTTGGCAGTGCAGACATAGGATCTGAATGCCTCATTATGAACCTTATGGGTGTGCTTGTAGAGTATTTTGGCCATTAGCTGGAAAACATGTCCTTCCAACAGTCCCCTTTCTCCCAGCACAGCATTAGGCCAGAAGATGAATGGCTTAAGATGATACAGAGCATTTTGCAGTCAGACAGGAGGCCAGGTCTCTGCTAGGGGTTAAGGAACCTTTGGAAACTCATGGTATTTTGATGACACTTTGTGATTAAGTCCTACATGTTCCTCTGCCTGTGGAGAGTACCACTCTCCAAAGGAAAGGAGATGGGGATGCACAGTCTGAGCACAATATGGCTATATTAGCATGGCATTATTTCTGAGATAATTAGGATGGGTGATGTGAATAGTAGAACACATCTGGGAGGCAGATATAGCTTAGTATGCATTCAGTTTGGTCCATTTGAGCATGCTGTCCATTTATCCTGGTGTCTAACACAATTCAAAAGCTTCACTTTTCCTTACCAAAACCATTCCAGAACCAACAGGGACCACCATTTTTCTTCTTAAATCACCAGGTAGTGTGGTAGTTGCTACACATCTTTCTTTCTCATATTATTTTTCCCCTCCATATATATAGTTGAAAGAAAAATGGAGGGACCAAAACAGATATTACGATGACACCAGCAGATGAGTAGACTGGACCAAGGCTTTTGCTCAGATGGATTCATGTTGCCTGAACAGAGATGAGAGAAAACAGGGAGGTTTGTAGGAATGGGAATGACGTGGTTGCCAGTGGAACCAATGTGGTTGCCAGTGGCTGTGGGGCCGTGTTTTGGACACCAGCCACAGCCCAGCAGCCCATTTCGAGCCGACCACTGCAGATCCATTAGGTGGTAACAGCTTCTGGTGAACATGACTAATCCCAGCAATATTTGAACCAATGACCCCGAGGTGAACAACTTTGCAGCCTCTTAACATTTTCTCAGACTGCCTGGTTTGATATTTTAGTTCCCAGACCCCTACCCCCTCCTGGCTATAAATAGATCTCTGTTTTTCGGATTTTGCTTATTTTGCGTAACGTATCTTGTCTGGAATATAATTTGTATTTTATCATAAGGAGCAACCACCCTATTAAACCAGCATATATTTTTCCTTAGGTAATTAACGTACACGCCAATTTTGACAAGAGATATGCGGTGCAGGACATATCTTGATGTAGTTAACTGTATTGGGTTCCCAAAATCATAAATATAGAATTTCAGTACTTCTACATCTGTAAACTGCATAACTTTCTATAAAGGATTTGTTACTCATTTTCTGCTGCTATTACTGAATCAAAAAATGTCAATAAAAGTAAAATTACTTGTTAAGATAGGTTGAAATTGCAGGTTTGGCTGTGAGCATTTACAAATATTAATTGACTGATAAAGCCACATATTGCTTAGTCTAAAAGCAACCCTGCAACCATGTAAGAAAACCCTAATTATCAGTGGAACGAGGAGCTATCTCAGAATGAACAGGATTCCTGTTTCTTTTATTTAGCCTCTTTATTTCGTGGTTCAAATTGGCACAAGAGCCAGGCGGCTCAAGAGAGTTCGGAGAGCACGGCCACAAGAGGATTTTAATTTATTGACGGCTCTTGCCCTACTGTACAGTCACCGCTGCTATTTGAGTGTAATGGATGAAACAGATGTTTGACACCGCAGCACCTCTTCATAACTTCACTCTTCAAAAACAGTTTTACAAGTGCTTGCTCGCGTTGGTTCCCATTCAGCACAGGAAACTGAGGTCATGGTGAAACATGAGGCCCGGGCAGGAGCTTGAACTCATGTGCACTGCAGCTGGGCCTGCATCTTCTGAGCACGTTAGCAATTCATGGAGCAGCCATAATTTTAAACTTACGGACAAAGAAATGAAAGTGTTGACACCCTTTTTGTAACATCTGCGAAGGGAAAAATATGAGCCCTTTGCTAAACGTACGGAGGGTGGAGGTTTCCTTACAGCTAATTTTCTTCATTATCAGATGTGATTATTTTTAATGTGAACAATTTCTTCAGGTTTCAGTATCAACACTGAAAAGTTACTTTCTGGACCAGTTTTCCAAGTATTGCTTAGAAGCAACAATTTGAAAAGCAAGTGACTTCTTTTATATTCTGAGCTGCATTTTTTTTTTCTAGATGATTATTTTAACACATGCTCATCACTGAATATGTCAAAAAATCTTCCCAGGCATGCAATACAATATGTAACTCTGTGGCTTGTTTTAATACAACTAACGTAAGGTTTGTGCAGTTATATATACTGACTACCTTCTGCTAGCTTCCCTGGGAAAACAGTTAAAGCATTTAGGTACTGATTTTTGGTGCCTGATATGGAAGTTGATAGCAGGACACCAGCCTGAGGAGGCTGATATGTAGTGGTTCAAAATCCCGTATCAGAAGTTTTTCTCCTACTGTAACTTCAGCTCCTTTCCAGTACAAGTCCTCCAAAAGCCTCAGGGATTTCTCCAGCACTTTCATGAAAGCTAATACCTGCCTGCAGCAAGCCGCTGCTCGTCCCCCAGCATCATCACGTGTTCAATGCACTTACTGCATCTTTGCTCTCTGCCTTCCATGTAACTTCATATCTAATTGTATTTATGACCTTGTTTTTAACTAAAATCAGCCCTTTAGTGACTTAGTGGCACATTATGAAAGGAAATGGGACTGTGTAATATTAGTTACACAGCACAAAACTATTGTTTAAGATGCTAATACAGTGTCAACAGTGCTTAAAATGAAGGTTTCTACGACAAAAAAAAACAACTAAAACTCCAAAGCACAGTTTGGTCAGAGATATTCTCATAAAGCTGGACTGAGCAACCGCCTTTCACCCAACCCTCAAATCTTTCTAATGGAAAAAGTTGGGGGATTTGTCCAGGTAAAACCATGTATTCCTTATGCTGCTTTTCAGAAGCATCTGTAGGAAGGTCCATGGAAAAAGAATCCTTATTTTCCTACCCCAGCTGCTCATGTGGGCTGTACGAAATAAAGGCCAGTAATTCCTTCAGGCAGCTGTAAAAGCTTTTGGCAGTTATAACAGAAAATGGCCTGTCACATGAAAATCCCTTAAACTCCTAGAAATGCACTTTTTTGTCTTTACCTGTCTATTTCCACAGTGATGATATGCACTATTAGGAAGAAAATACCTTTTATAGTAATATAACCTGGATATTTGCAGAAAAATGCCTGGCAATCACAGCAGGAGCTTGGGGCGGGTGATTGCTACTGTGTTTATTTCCAATGCATCCAGAGCCATCAGCACAGGAGGCTGGAGATGAGAAAACAGCCATGCCAGACCAGGCTCCACTTCGAAGCACCGAGGCCTATGTGAGACTGATCATGAAGAAGGGGCAACCAGCCACCTGCGGCAGCACCATGGCATTGAGCTCTGACCATGGGCTGAGGCTGTTTGCATTATTCTTCATATGAACCACAGGATCACAGAATCACTGAATGATTTGGGTTGAAGGGACCTTAAATCTCATCCACTCCCAGCCAGCTGCCACAGGCAGGGACACCTTCCACTAGAGCAGCTTGCTCCAAGCCCCTGTGTCCAACCTGGCCTTGAACACTGCCAGGGATGGGGCAGCCACAGCTTCTCCGGGCACTCTGTGCCAGCGTCTCAGCTCCCTCACAGGGAAGAACTTTTGCCTAAGAGCTCATCTCAGTCTCCCCTCTGGCAGGTTAAAGCCATTCCCCTCTTGTCCAAAGCCCCTCTCCAGGTTTTCTGTAACCCCTTTAAGCACTGGAGCTGCTCTAAGGTCTCCCCTTGAGGAGCCTTCTCTCCTCCAGGTTGAACAAGCCCAGCTCTCTCAGGTGAAACAGAGGAAAAAGTCACCTCTGACAGCTCAACTGATCCTCTTGGAGATGTCCTTTCTCATTTCAGGAGGGTGGGACTAAATGGCCTTAGAAGGTCCCTTCCAACCCTAATCATTCTATGATGATTCTATGATCAGCTGGCACATCTTCTGTTTAACACAGCACCCAAAATGGTCCTGCTTTGCGAGCAGCCTGACAAGTCTTTGCTGTATTTTTCAGTGCTGGTACAAGCTCTCTTCCTACCATGCCCCAGAACACAGTCATGCTGGTGATATAGCTCGTTTTGCCTTAAAACATAGTCATGTGGCCAAAACAATCTTTACATTCATCCAGTCTATGCAAGAGGGGAAAAAGTCATGCGTGTGGTTCATGGCTTTGTTTTCTCAACCTTTAGTAGTTGTCTGGTTGTTCTGTGTCCAACCACAGTCCCCAGCTCTCAGATGAACTGTGTGATGAAGGAAAATCAGAGGATTTTTCCTCTTGCTGTCTCTTGTCCCTTTGCATTGATAAACCATCCTCCTGCTGGCATGGAGACAACACCAAGTGGAGTCAATGGAAAGTTTCCTTCATATCTAAGGGTTTTCCATAGGGCTTATTTCAATTTACAGCAATGGTGGCAGTTAGTTAGCTTAAAACATCTATGAAGAGCTTAAGGACATCCAAACGACAAAGCATGAAAACTCTTACATTTCAAATTAGGTGGCCTTGCTTCTCTGGAGCTGGAAAATGCATGATAGGAAAAGTTTCACAATTAATGACAAGCCTACATAGTTTGGTTTGTTGACTGTCTTGCAAAAGCAAACAAAATAACTCCTTCCCAAGGTTTGCTAGAAGCCCATAGTTTTTTCCTATGGGAAAATAAGGCTGTTCCATAAAAATGTGGGGGAAATTTGAGCTGACAGCCCAGGATTAAATTCACTTTTCTAATTCTGAGATGGCGACAAGTTTAAATATTCTGGCTTGGCTCAGCCAACTTGGGTTGTGGGCTGTGTCTGCAGAAGACGTGAGCATGCCTGGTGTGACGCCCAGGCCTGGCTTTCAGGGGTGACCACAGGGCCCCTCTTTCCCAGGCGTAGGCAGAGAAACATCGTTGCAAGCAGCAATCCCAAAAAAAGGCAGCATTTTATCATGTTTCTGGTAAAGCCATGGAGTGGCTGATAAGCCCATTTGGAATTGCGCTCAGCTAAGCGTGTACCCAGGAGAATGACCATTGTAGGCAAAAGGTGGCTTTTCCCTAATTCTTTAAAGAACATTTAGAAATACACACTCACTGGCAAACATTTTTAAAAGAAAATGGAGATGATACCTTTCTAACCTCAGATTTTCTATTGGAGAAAGGAAGGGCCCATGAAAACTTTTGCTGTAGAGGTTGAAGATGCTAGAGCTAGAGTCCTGGAGACATCTGGCTGTCAACGTCCTTACCTGTCTCCTCACCAGATTGGCCTGAACTATGGGTAATTACATGCTTTTTAACCATTTTTGTTTATATATCAAAATTCTTAGATTTAGTCATGCCTGTGGACCTTGGACTCTCACTGCTTACAGCCACTTGTGATATTATGTCTTGGTTTAAGACTTAGCACAGATGTAAAATATGACTTTTGTGCTCTTTGGAGAAGTTATTAGGTCTACAATTAGTAAACTGAACAATGTCAGGCTCTGTGTAAAGACTATAAGTGTGAAATCAAGATCTGCCAGTAAATTGCTACCTTTTCTTTAGCATTGCAAGCCATACTCTCAAGTTTATTTGAACACATAAAATATGCTAAGAGTTCAGCAGCACCACTGTGTAAAGAAGAGTTGGATGAAGTATATATTTTTAAATACAGCAAGTAATAAAATGTTGAGTAAATTCCCAAGAATATAATTTGGGGGCAAGTACAATAGAATGCTTAATGGAATATATTCCCAGGTCTGCTGTTTTTATATCTTTCTTTCTTCTGTGTTAATCTCCTTGCCCAGCCAATGGTTGCTGTTATGTGAGCTGCAAGGAAGAGTGTTCATCTGTAGACACTCACAATATCACAGCAGCAAGAGAAGGAGGGTAAGGTGATTGCAACTTTCTGGTATGTCTCATCTCCAGTGATACAGCTGCCCTGCACATCCAGCAGTGGGAGGCAGTGATTTAGTGGTGGTCTTCTCAGTCCTGGGGTAATGGTTGAACTTGATGATCTTACAGGTCTTGTCCAAGCTGGTTGATCCTATGATTCTATAGCTCAGAGCTGCTTGGCATGGGGCTGAATGGTTATTTGCAGAAGGACCGCAGAAGAACCACAGAATACAAGGCAAATGATAAAACAAATTGTAAAAAAGAAAAGAAAAAAGAGCAAAAAAGATTACTTCTCAAAATAATGTTTTACAAATTTATTTCCTTTTTGTTTTATTTGTCGCCATGGACTTCATCAGAAAATCAATCATTTTAAGTTCTAAATGGAGTTCTAAGAAGCTAACCCTGATATGCAGAACTGTGTGAGAAACCCAGATTCTCTTCAAGACATTTCAGACGTTATTCAGAGCCACTGCTGCAGGCTGAAGAGAAAAGCTGTAGTCAGTATTTTGCTTCTTTCCAGACCAGTGTTTTTGGTTTGAGCCAGGTGGTGTAGCCTGAAGCTCTTTCTTGTATAAACCAGTTGGGTTTCTTTATGGTTAAAACTTCCAAATTTAGGATCATGCCCTTCATTAAGTAGCTTCATATTTCATGAAGGCTTTTTTTCGCCTTACTTAAAATCAGTTTTTGCCCCTTTGCAGCACAGTTATGCCCCAGATAGCACTGAGTTCTCATATACCTATTGGTTGGCTGGTTTTATACTGCTGGTTTCCCGATAACTATTTGTAAGTTATTTCAACATTAAAAACTGTCCACTGTAGAGTACCTCTGAAATGATGTTCCCAAACTGCTCTCAGTTCCTGCTGCCTTTAAGGACTATCCATTCTGGAAATGGGAATCTATATTCCATGGACTCCCAGTAGGATAAACATACACTTACTAATCCTAGGAGACATATTAAGGAAAAAAACCTGCAAACAGATTCTGACATTAAAGTTCCCATATTTTATTTCTACTTGTGCTTTCTAGAATGATTGTTTTTAGTTTTTATAAATTTTTAACAATTGTAACACAGGGAAACCTGTTACTTCTGTTTTGAAGCATCAACAAAATGCCATTATAAAAATTGGCCAACAAATCCAGTCTAGTTATCTTAACTTGAATATATACATATATAGATGTATCAGTGGATACTATAAAGTAGTATATCTTCTATACTATGTTTGACTTATCAGTTAATAATTCATATAGCGCAGTAATAATAACATAAGAGGTGCTCAAACTGCAACTGTTTGGCATTAAGCAGGAAGACTTTGCAGCACTAAGAACAACAGCCAGTGCAGTTTGCTGGAGTTGCCCACATAGTAGTATTTTTGGAGGATTTTACCTGCACGTGCAAGCTCATCTCCCATTAATTTCCACACATCGGAGGACTGCCCTTCTTGAGAGAAATCTCAGCATCTTTAATGGGGCCCTAATTCCCATACCACACACCATTTCCGGATGGTATTTGGCAGAAATCTGTCTTTTTGGGATATGTATTTATGGAGTTTTTTCTCCATGCACTGACGATATGCAAGGTCTGCAATTTTCTTTAATACATTTTCCATTTAGGAGTGCAAACAATTTTGGCTTATCTACCATGTACCCCTGCCTGTGAGCAAAAAAACCTAAGGTAGTATTGCCTTTCTGCCTCCCCCAGACACCTTCTATATGACTGCAGATATCAAAGAAAGTTGGCAAATCATCATTCAAAGCATAAAGAGGGGGGGAAAAAGTGCGTTCCCTGTGCTGGCTTGGCTTGCAGATTAAAGGTAATCTCGTAATAAGGACCTATCATATGATAATTAATAAGTGTAGTTTTCTATATCTGATTTACCTGTCACATAAGAAGAAATATCCCAGGACAGGAAAGTCTGTTATACAGGAATTTAAATGTTGCCCTTTTAAGAGTAACCAGTTCAACTTGATAGAATCTCAAGGCTTTTGTGTGAGCACTGAAGACACCAAAGATGGGCTTTCACCTCTTCTTCTCCACAGGAGCTTTGCAATTATCCTCAGAAAACCAAGCCAAAGTGCTTAACAACCTGCTAAAGTCACACCAAGGAAAAAGGCGGGACTAGACCACAAAGAACACTGAAAATCTGTGTTCTCTGTAATTCAGTAATAGATTGTTGGGGTTTTTTTAAAGAAAAAAAAAAAAAAGAGAAAATCACATCTTGAAGAAACTGGAATTTTTCAAGGTCAGGTTGGATAGGGCTTGGAGCAACCTGCTCTAGTGGAGGGTGTCCCTGCCTGTGGCACAGGTTAGACCTGCTGAGCTTTGAGGTCCCTTCAACAAAAACCAGTCTGGGATTCTATGAAGAAATTAAAAATAGGTAAATGACAGTTAATCATTAATAAGAGGAGGCCTCCTGAGGAAGTAAGGAAAGCTTCAGGCCAAGGGCAGGTCATCTTGGCTAGAGCCCCTATCCACACCAGCCAGCAGATTGCCTTGGTGAGCATCAGATCTGGTTCTTGAAGGACTTCCCAAGTTACTCTCCTGTGTGTGTGAACAATGACAGGGCATCAGCAGTGCTAGGAAACAATAGACAGACAGACCAATAGACAGATAGATAGATAGGATAAATAACAGGGAATTTATGCAGCTTCATAGACGTTATAGGGATTTATTATGTGCCTGAAAAAAGCCAAAGGGAAGCTAAAAATATCAACAGGTATATTGGGTTTTACATATTGACTCTGTCTTCCATTAGCTTAAAACAATTCTTATCTCTGACCATGAACAAAACCCAGAACAAATAAAGGACAAATGTGCCCTTTCCTCAAGAATATGAAACAAGTCAGAATAATACACTGCTGTATACGAAGAAAAGCTTTTGGTTTTACATTTTGTGCACAGAAATATGCATTTTTCAGTATGCGTTCAACAGGATCCCCACAAATTGAAGATAAGTTGAGAAGGATCTCTTCTTAGTTACTAAACACACTGAAATTAAATTCTACGTCTTCTGAGACTATTTCCTGAGCTCCCTATGAAAAGGATTTCTATAAATACAAAGAAATAAATCATTAAAATATTAATATAACCTATACAATCAAACAGAAGACCTGCTGGAGACTGGGTCACAACCAAATTGTATAAAAGACCCTTTCTTCAAACAAACTGTAGATATTTTCATAATTTTCCTTTTAAAATGTCAGTACAATCTTTTGACTTTGTTCAGTCAATCCAGAGCAATCCGACACAATGAAAGGAAAGAATGAATATAAACATGTTTCAGTATGACTTCAGGATTCCACATTCCCGTCTCTTTAGGGAGACTATTTTACCTTATGACACTGTTAAAAACCTCACTATGAAATAATGAGAAGATGAGGAGAGAAGGGAAACAAGCATGGTTACCATGGAAAATTCACTTAGAAGAGACATAGGTTGGACGGGGCTTGGAGCAACCTGCTCTAGTGGAGGGTGCCCTTGCCCATGGCGGGGAGTTGGTGCTGGATGAGCTTTAAGATCCCTTCCAATCCAAACCATTATAGGATCCTATGATTCTATGAAAATGATGTGTCCATCTACTTAATGTCACTAGCTGTGTAGACAAATGGTTAACCAGGTAAAAAAGAGGAAAATTAAAACAGGGAGACACGGTCATATGTGGAGAGCTGAGAGTGTCCTTTTACCCTACCGATTTTTGATGGGAACTGGTACTTTTGAAGAGTCTCTGCTGCCGATGGTGCTGGGAGCTCCTGCACTCAGCAAACACAGCTGCACCATAGCAGTGTGTAGTTTTAACACCCACTTGTATAACCTAATGAATTTAGTGATTAATTTATGATAAATAAATGTAGGCATCTTCTAATCACTGGTGCTTCCCATATCACAAAACCCAGTTTGGCAGATACGCATTAACCAATAGTTCATTCCCTGTGATGGGAACCCCTTTTCTTGCAAGGTTTCCTGGCCCTGAAAAGGACCATAAGACATGCTTTCCATCCTGCATGAGGGCTGGGATGGCATCTGCAGCCTGGTGGCCACAAAGAGGTGAGTATTTGTCTGAAGAGTGACTCTGAACTCCAAAGAGTGACTCTGGGTGGGCAATGGCTTTGACAGCATTTGAAGGTGGCTCAGCTAAACCCAGGCTCCTGTGAAGCTCCAGCTGGAGGAATTGAGTTCATGGCTCAAACGCCATCATTCATGTTTTCTCTTCATGACTTTATTCCATGCTAGGCTACATTGCTATGTGGCATGTTTTATGTGTATTTGAAAAAACTCAGGTTCTCTCCTTACCCTGTATTTTGTTTGGATATAACCCATTCTCCCATTTTATGATAAAATGAGACCATAATTCACATATTAGCATTTCAAAACCTGTACAGCTGTAGCATGAGTAAACAGGGGAGTGAGTAATCATTACTAATCTTCACTGGAGAAAGAGAGAGGGGGAGAAAGCACATGATTTTGTGGTGTGCTAAACCAGAAAATATGTTTTGCACTCCTTAAAACATCTCAAATTCTTTTTTTCCTTTTTTATCTTTGTTTTAGAGATGACAGAGAAAAATCTATCTTTTAGCTGAACTAATCCCAAATAAATTAATATTCTTTTTCATATGAATTTGTTTGGGGAAAGTTGAAATTGTAGCGTAACCTATTGATTACATTATTTGAATTAAGTTTTCGAAATCCTACAGCTGTTTGCTGTCAAATTTTAAACCTACTGTCTATTTTCAGCGGTGCATTTAATACACATTTCACCTGGTGACTCAATAACGTTTTAATATAAAAGTACATGATCACGGAACATATGTTCAATGTTCATATGAGACTTAATAGCGACAGAAGGGGTAACAATTAACAGTTCTGTTTTTCTGGGTATACAGGGTCCAAGTTTAAAGTTTTTCCTGGGCTGCTTCCAAAAAATCTTTGTTCCTAGTGCCTTGACCTTTGAGGAGTTTGGAATCAATGAGCCACGTTGCCTTCCATAAGGGTGTCAAGTGCAGAATAAAAAACTGCGTCACATCATTTTTCACCGTGGCCAGATGAGGTCTGAGTGAAGGAACAAGGAACAGGAAAGCAAGAACATCTGAAAAATTGACTCTGCAAGCTGGAATGTGATTCTGCAATAAGGGGCAACTCTCCTTTTCTCCTTTTTTTTATCCCCTTTCTCTTTTTTTTGTTGCCAGAATAGGCAGGTTGTAGACAGATCTGGGTCTCAGCCTCCTACCCCTGGGGCCCCCGTGTCAAGGAACAGTGATAGAGCGCCGTTCATTTATGCAACATCTGTAACGCATATAGCGATGTATTAATAGCTCAATATGCCAATCTGCCACTGTGCATTTTGACCTAGCAAGGACCAGAAGCATGGAAGGTCTGTAAGGCAGATGTGGAATGGCAGAGACGGTGGAAATTAAAGGCAGACACTAAGAGTTTTGCACAGCATTGCGGAGCAGTAGTTCTTCTGGAAGAGACTAATGCTTCCAGCTCAGTTAGGAGGTTAATAGAGCTAATCTTCTGTATCACTATTATTTATAACATGTTGTTGGACTTAATGTTTATGAAGCTCAAGCTGTATAGTGCACATCCAATTATGTTTTCTTACAGCCATGGAGGGTTTTATGAAAAGGAATATTGAGTGAATGCTTTATTGCTAAAAAATATCGCATTGGTTAGAAGGGAAGTTAATCCAATAGGAGGTAAAAACAGTAACAAAGGCTACAGCAAATACGAGATGTTTTAAATTCATTGCATGACATTCTCACCCTAATTATTAGCCCACTCTGGGAATAAAAACAGCACCCTCATCTTCAAGTTATTATTATTTTTTTTTCCTTTCCTCATTTTTATTGCACATTTACATAAGACTTGTATGTCTTGTACTTCTTCCAGGCAGGCTTATAAGGTTTCTTTTAACCCTTTACTTCTCTTTCCACAGCCGTGCAGGAAGTCTAATTTGCACCCATGAAGGCAGGAGAAGGCAGGTGGCAACGATGCAGGCAGCTGGGACAGAGGTGGCCAAGCCACAATGGACGCAGAGTTGGCTGCAGTTTGAATGATGGTTCAGATGGTTATCCAGCCTCAGCTCCCAGAGCCCCTTGGGTCTGAAAAGCTGGAATGGAAAATGTTTGAGGAAAAGCTTTATTTTTAAGTAAGATTTCCAGTATTTCCTGCTTCTAATTGGACGGGAAATATTTCAAGAGCAAATCTTTCTCATGGTAAGGAGGACTAGCCCCACACCTGGCAGCAGAAACATCCAGTGGATGGTTGAGTAAGGAAAAAAATAGCCCCTCTTTGAAAAATGCCCTGACTCTCATGAAAGACCATTGTTTTTGCAGTTAGGGAGAGGAGAAAGAATGAAGTGGGGTTTTGTGGTTTGTACTTTATGCTTAATATAACGAGAGTTAAAGAAAGTATGACTGAAGGAAAAAGAGGGAAAGAAGGAAGATTAGTCAGTTAATAAAGGAGATTTATGTTAGTGACGGTAGGTAGGCAAATTGCACTGCTAAATGGGGTATGGACTTCTTTTATGTGGACAAGAGAATTTATCAATTTTATTTAACTGAAACCGCACCATAATCATGTCCTCGGGGTCTTGGCTGGAGGAGACACCTATCTCAAACAGAAACATCTTTGGAGGCACTAGTCTTGCCTGCAGGTCCCTGGGGTAAAAAACTGGGGACATTAGGGATGGTTGACATGCAAATTCTGCATACTTTTCCAACAAACATTACTGCTGAGAAAGGCAGATTAATAAATGGCATTTTATGCTGCAGTTTTGATCAATACTTGGGATTTATTAAATCTGTATAACTAGTCAGAGGTGCACACAGGCTGCTGTGGCAATTCCACTTTTTCAGTGAGCAGCTTAGGAGAACTTTGAGGGCTGAGCAAGGGCAGCTGAGATAGGTACTCAGAAGCTAGAGATCTTGGTTGATGATAAAAGTAGTCTTTTCTACCATCATTGTCTAACAGACTGGCCAAAAAGAAGCAATCACAAGAAGCATGGAAAGATAATTGGTGTCTGACCCATATCCAACACTCTTACATGAGCATTTCTTCCCAGCATCTGTGTGAAGGCATCTGTGTAGTCAGTGGCTGATCAATTTCCTTGGAAACACCCGTGATTTGAGCTTCTGTTATGTGTGTTCCTGGTTATACGTGGGTTTCTAAAAACACATGGCTTGTTCTGAAGCTCTGTAGACCATTATTAAATTCAGTGTTTCCAGCAGAAATTTAGCTCCCTGTGTTACAGATGATGAGACCTGATGAACTGCTATGAATGTGCTATCTGCCTGAAGCTGAGAGGGCTCCTACTCCAAAGCAGGATTTCCTGGAGCATGCCCAATCTAGGACAGGAGCTACAAGAAGAAACTTTTCTCCACTGGCCACATCACTGTGGCTTCGTATCTAAGACTTGTCACAGGTTTTGCTACAAGATCAGGGTCTCAAACAAGAGTCAGAGTAGAGCAAAATATGGTTATTCCTCTATGTGCAGAAATAAATAATACTCTGTGGCTGGTGTTTCATTTGTCATTTATGCACTTGAATCTATATTCACTTAAATCCTATACATATGTCCTTAAATGCCTGCAGAAATCTCAGATTTCTCCTCTTCAATTACAGGCATACAATACAAAGCCTGCTTTCTATTAAAACAAATAAAAAAATAACCATTCAGGAAAAATAGATTCTTTCTCAATCCTAAGCCAGAGTGCTTCAGAAAATCGTTAGAGAAGTGAACTTTGCAAAGCCCAAAATATCACCCTCTCAAAAACCCATCCTCTCTCACATTGTCTTCTAGGAAAGTAGCATCCGCAGATACAGCAGCAAGAGCAGAGAGCAGCCAAGGGGCCAGCAGAGGCTCAGACGTCTGCAAAGGGTGAGACTGGGACCAGAAGATTCAGCAAAAGGAATCCTGTGTATTTGGGATAGCCATAAATCAAACACCCCATTTTCTTGTTGAATCCTATAAATGTGGAGATCTTGGCTAACGACCATCACCAACAAATAACAACTTCTTATACACAATTTTGTGAGAAGATTCAGTGTCTTTTCTTCAGATAAGTCTGGAGTGAGGGCTCAAAAGGGCTGTAAGTCGGCTAACTTGGCTTGTTGCTGGACTTTGGGAAATTTAGTTGACCTTACTGCTAGATCTTTACCCTTGCAATAGTAAAAGATGTGTATTTATATTTTGTTGATGTGATATTATTTACCTTTGAAATGACCAAAGCTAAGACTAAAATTATGGGTAAGGTTTGGAACAAAAAGGTGAAATTAATAACTTATCTTCTTGGACCTAGAAAGCTTGGCATGATAATCAGCTGAAGTGGAGTAATTATTTGTGGGAGATAAGACTTGATTTGTCTCAGATTGAGTGTAATATTAAAGCTGGGATTAAGCTTTGAGGCAGAGCTCATATTATTACTGTATATGTCTGTAATAGAAAACTGAATTTTAAAACGCTATTGAAATGAGTTTGAAAAGTTTATTTAATTTGGTGATAATTATGGGAAGTCTGAAGGAAAGGATTAGATAAAGTGATTGGGGAAAATAAAAAAGCCAGGAGACATATTTCTATTGTTATACTCACCCAGGTTGAATCAAAGAAAAACTATACTGTTTGGATCATGAAACTCTTGCTTTGGGCATTTTACCTGACCTGACAGAGTTTGGGTCTGCTGATATGAATAGATTACACTTCGGAAAAAGAAAAATAAAGATCTAGCTGTATCACTGGGTATTCTCAGGCATTGAAAGATAAATCAGGTATTCTACTGGGAAGATTGGACAAGGAATAGCTTTAAACTACTTGTTTAGTTGGAGGACAAATATATTTGAAATTACTTAAAGCGTGGATTAGGACTATTTAGAGGGGCTTCCTATTCCTCCCTATCACTTACAGCATTCAGAAAAATGAGAACTCAAACTTCACATTGGTTTTGAGCTACCTCTGTTTTAAGATTTTCAGTGAAACTAACACTGCAGGGAAATGCTGTTACACTTTAGGATTATCCAAAGGTCAAATATTCAGGATAATCTGATAGCAAAAAATAGTGGTTAATTTAATGGATAACATTTAATGGGAGAGGAAAACTATTCAAAACTGGAAGACTCCATCATAAAAAAGATTAATTAAAAAATCAAGGAGAATGCCAAAACCTCAGTCTGTGCTGTTTCATAACATTATATGAGGGTAGCACACTGGACAAAAGGTACCAGGCATTCAGGATCCAGTGGGCTCCCTTCAACCTGAAAAACTCTCTGCTTCAGGTTTCTGGAATAGGTCTCTTCTTATCCATGTTGAGCACAACAAGTAGCACTTTATTTTTAATTCTGACTCCTCTTAAATCAGACTCGCAAGTTTTGGTTCTTTCACAGATCCTCTGTGTGGACCCTTTTTGTTTGAAATTTGGTAGGGCAGCAAAACAAAAGAGGATTCAGAATGATTTTTTGCTCTGTCAGTAGATCCATCACATTCCAGACACCGCTCAATGTCAGAGCAGCCAGGCCATGGAGAACACGATCCATTAACGGTCAGCAATGCCCGTTATGTTGGCTATTAAGCAATATGATCTTGTATTCGGTGCTTCCAAGTGCAGAATAAAACACTCAGGTGTTCCAGCATAAAATGATGAATCTGAAGTGGTAAATGCTGAGTTTCAAGCTCTGAGACATATGAGTCAGTTTGGAAAGTCAGTGTCAACTGGAGATCCTGCTGTCAGCATAAATGAGCTCTCTTCAAAACCAGTATAAAATGTTTGTGAAATGCAACTGTCTGAATAGTTCTAACTGAAGGCATTCAGGTTTACTGAAGTTTTATCAGTCTCCCATCTATTTTACATCAGGAAATGATGAAAGAACATGAGTGTGTAATGCAGGGTCACATCTGCCTTCCTACTGCTGAACCATATAGATATCTATACCTGTGCCAACCATATTACTAAGCATACAAAATCCTTAAAGAAGATTATCTTGATTTTCACTACTTTTAATGAGCATTATAAGCTGAGCTATAAAATATCTCAATTTCCTCCATTGCATACCATTGGCTTGCTGACGACAAATATACTGCAGAGGAGGCAGATTTCTCCAGCAAGCATCCATCCTCCCGTCCCGGAATCCCTTTCTGCAGCAGGCAGGGGTTGGAAGTCAACAGGCAGTGTTTGGGCAGGCCCTCAGGGGAGCCAGCCTGCAGAAAGGTCCAGCCACTCCAGCCTCCTGCCGCATTCTTCCTCCTTACCGGAGGTGGCTGGGCAGGGGGTCCATGCTGGGGTTATGCAGGGCCACTCTCCCTGCTGCAAACAGGAACCCCCAGCAATGCTAAACAAATCAGGCTGCCAAAGGGTTTTTTTTTTCTTTTCTTTTATCTTTTTTTTTTCTTTCTTTCTTTTTTTCTTTTTTTTTTTTTTTTTTTGTTCCTAACTTTCCCATAAAAAGATTCAGGTAAATGTAGCATGACGAGCCAATTTAAGCCAATTTCAAAGTTATTTGAGTAATTGGTTATTAAGATAACACTCTCAAATTTCAATTCAGCAATTATCCTCTTAAAGATACAGAATGTAAGTATAGGAGGGAAAGCATATGCATTAAAGCTACAGAGGTCTTTTTTTAAAAGCTAAACTGTGTAGGCATTGGAAGAAAACATGTAGCTTCTAATCTCATTGAACTGAGACATCTTTGAATATGTGCAACCCTTCTATGTTGAAAGCAAGTGTTTCTAAATTTTGGAAGCGGAGTTGACTATTATTAGTGCTCATAAAGATTAAGAGACTAAGTGAAGACCCTCCTTTTAATATATGTAAGCTCCTTACCCATAACTTAAGAACCACAAGGGGACAGAACATTGTCTTCCTACAAGGCTGCACTGCAGACTGATGCAGAGTGTGATGATGGAAATAATGGCTTTGGCAGAAGTACTTGGTTTGGAGCCAATTTCTCCATCCTAATGAATGGTGGAATTACCACAGAAAAGCTTTACAGTTAAAAAAAAAAAAAAAAAAAAAGAGGAAAAAAAGAAAAAAAAAGAAGTAAAAAAGAAAGAAAAAATGTGCAGCTTATTCCCAGTTAATCAACCCCGTAGGATGGATGGCCATGACTAATTATTATTCCCAGATACTACTGGTTAATCAAAAAGCACACAGTTAAAAGGGCTTGCGTTAGCTACTTGGCTGCTGAAAGCAATAGTGTAGAATCCGCAAATGTTCACCAGAAGATTAAGGTTATGCAAATGCCCATAAAGTTTCCTACACTGGCAAAGTTGCCTTTCAGGAAGGTAAAGTGGTTTGTTTCATTCTCAGAATGGCACTAGATGCAGTTTAAGGAAATGTTATTGACAGCAGGGTGCTGCACATGTTCGCATCTGCTCCAGATCCTGCTCGCTTTATGATGTCCTCAGCTACTGCTCAAGGCAAATATTCTCTTGGAGGTGTGGTAATATCAGCCGAGTACATAAACTGAGCATACCCTTTGGCTGCAGCCAGCAGCCTTTGGCTATCTTGCCTTGCATTCCAATTGTGTCTGTAAACCAAAGGAAGCAATGATGCAAAACCAGGGTCTACAACTTTTTCTGCCTTCTCACTGGAGACCTGAGTAACAGGAGACATCAGAGAAATAGTTAAGACAGCGAATCCTGACAGAACAGGGCTTGGGGTTTTATTCAGGCTCACACAACTTGGCATGGACCAGCAAAATGCAAACAACCAAAGGAGATAGGGCAGGAAAGAATACAAAGCTGGGTCTGGTTTACTCCTGATGAAAGTGAACATACTTCCACTGGAAATTTCTGTGGAGCTAAGCCAGCTCTCTGCAGCGGAATCTGTCCCTTTTGTGTTCAGATCAGTTATAATAATTAAAGATATATTAAGACAGCAGAGAGTGCAGTGTAATCAGGACTGAGAAAAATCCTTCAGAGTTATTTTAGCTTCAGTCTTTATGTTTATTTTTTTGCGACTGAGATTGTTTAAATAATATGTCTCCAGGGAAGAGAGCAAAAATATAGATTCTAATTTGAATATAGATAAACACTGGATTATATATCACTAAATATGCTGGTGTAGCATATGCAGTACATGCTACATGTTAGCACCAAGTATTACGTAACCACAGCACCAAGCCAACTTTTATCGTGCTAATGTATTTCTTACCTCCAAACATTAATATTTTTATATCTATATATATGTACTGCTACAATGCCATATTCTCAGGTTTTACAGTTTCACAGCATTTTTTCTGGCATAGGTTACAATGGGGGAAAGATGCCAACTGGAACATGTCGAAAAACAAGATCATAAGGTTTCACTCAAGTTGCTTAAATTATTATGTAGGAGAAATATTATCGACCTTTTAATAAAAACTTTTACAGTCTCCATGGAAACATTTTTACATTGATATATAAAAACATAAATGAAAAAAAAAAGTTGTAAAAAAAATTAATCTGATCTCCTTTTTATAAATTAGAGGCTGCCTTTAGTGAGCGGCGCTTTCTCTTCCTCCCTTATGCAAATGCAACTGCTCAGTGTTGATTTGTTAGTTGAGCATCTTACTGTAACCTGTAAGCTGAGGTATTCAAGGGTTTTAATCCTAAAATAGCACTCACTGTTTCTGTGATGCAGCTTCCTACCTACATTCAAACCAGAGCAGCGCACCAGCATACTTAGACTCAGGTTAAATGTGCAGTAGATAGAACAACACTAGGAAGCTCTGATTCTAAAAGTCAAAGATCACAAGAAAGTGCCCTCCTGGTTTTCTTTTTACTTCAAATAAGAGACTCTCATCCTGATGGAACTGAATTTCTAGGAGTTTGCAGCCTTTACAGGAAAATCTTAAGGCAGCCTCAGCCTAGTGTGCTGGAGCAGGGGCAACTTTAGGAAGTGGTGAGGAATCTCACAGCACATCATTTGAGATAAGGATCAGCCTCTCTTGATTTGAATTCCAGAGCTCTCAGCTGTGGCCTGCTGACATCCCATCAGCACCCATGACATTTACCAGCAATATACCGTTTATATCATTCTCAACTCCAGAGGCCAGATGACAAGATGAAAAGGCATTAGAATTCTGATTATAATACAAAGAAAGAAATTTGTGGGGTTAAAAGAGGAGTGCAATAAAAAGAGCACAGTGATTGTTTTCTGAGATGCATGAACAGTTTAAGTTTAAGCACAGTACTAAATGTGCTTTTATTTACAGATAGTTCTCTGGCATGTTTCTCTTTTACTTTAATCTCCATTCCCTCCTTAATCAAAGCAGAATTGTGCCAGCCATTTGCACAAGCATTCTTTACATGAGTACACATGAAGTGGCTTTTAGGGGAGCCTGAAGAAATAAAATTGCTAATGTTTACTGAAAAAAAAAAAAAAAAAGCAGTTACAAAAGAGGGTTTGGTCAAATATCAGCAAACGATGCAGTTACCTGCCTCATACAATCAAAGAGCACAAAAAGGCTCAAAGTGAATCATTCAGCTTTCCACCACTTTGCAAGTTAGCAAAAACCAAAAAGGTGTTTAGTACATTGATTTTAAAAAGTTATATGAAGACTCTTTATAGGCAGGTAAATGTAATTTTCTGAATGCAGTAGGTAATACAGATGTTTCACAGGTTTAAGTTCTTTACAAAGCCCAGTGAAAATCTTGACGGCTTTGCACACTCTTCAGCAGCACCAGAGAGGGTTCCAGATGAAACTAAATGAATACTAACTTTTAAATGTAATTTAATACCAAACTAAAGAGTTGTCTTGCCATACACAACTAAAGTAATCAATCATAGAATCATAGAATCATAGAATCATAGAATAGTTAGGGTTGGAAAGGACCTTAAGATCATCTAGTTCCAACCCCCCCTGCCAGGGGTAGGGACACCTCACACTAAACCATGTCACCCAAGGCTATGTCCAATCCAGCCTTGAACACTGCCAGGGATGGAGCATTCACAACTTCCCTGGGCAACCCATTCCAGTGCCTCACCACCCTTACAGGAAAGAATTTCTTCCTCATATCCAGTCTAAACTTCCCCTGTTTAAGTTTGAACCCATTATCCCTTGTCCTCTCACTACAGTTCCTCATGAAGAGTCCCTCCCCAGCATCCCTATAGGCCCCCTTCAGATACTGGAAGGCTGCTATGAGTTCTCCACGCAGCCTCCTCTTCTCCAGGCTGAACAGCCCCAACTTTCTCAGCCTATCTTCATATGGGATATATATATATGCTCACAATACACATATAAACTCGCACACTCTCATTATCCAAACACAATTTTAATAGCATTTTAATTGCAGTTTGTATCTAATACAGTTGATGTTATTTTCAGTGAATTCTGTTGCTGAATCAAACTTGAATGAGATATCCTAGATTTTCATAACTGGATAGTTCTTCTAGGGCCTTGAGCTCTGTGTTAATAACTAAACTTGCAAGGAAACTGATTTTCACAAATGCTCAGCAACAATTCTCTAAAACAAGAATGTCCTGAAAGTGTCTCAAATTTATCTTGGCCAGGTTCACAAGAGGAAATAGGTAAAGGGAGTAAGTCATACTAAAGTGATTGCTGAAATGAATGCAGAAGTGTTGAAAACGTGGAGAGTGCATTGTCCGGTGCTGCTCAGGGGAAAATTACTGTTACTCACACTTGGAGATATCAGAGGAATATACATATATATATATGTACATATGTATATATACACACACATATATATACTTACATATATCCCTACACATTTTTTTTATATATATATAAAAATAGGAGAAAAGTTTATATGCATGCATACACAAAAGGGAGCATCACAGAGCTCCTTTCCAGTGTGTCACAGGGGGGATTCATTGCCTGCCTTCAGGCTCCAACCTCCAGCTGACACTGCAGAGCAACACTTGAGAGGCAGCTCTGTTAAAATCTCTCAGATAAAATATTGACCAATTTCTTCAGTCTTATTTGTAGTTACTGTTAGTTAGAAAGGTGTTACTGTGTGTTTGGGAAGGGCATGGGCATAAGCTGTGTATAGTTTCCATGGTCTTTAATAAATACGACTTAAACTCATAAGGACATTTTTGCACATCTGAGTCCTTTATCCGCTCAAAGGACCAAACTGTCACATAATGAGACTCCCATCCGGCAAAATACATCAAATTCTAGGAAGTCTTGTTTAAAAGGAAAGTGTGTTCTGTCTGTTTTAATTAGCTGCACTTTCTAGTTGTCCACTTATCTAAATTTTACTTTTCTATATGTGTGTTGTCTGCTGAATACTACCTAAAATACAGTTGAATGCTTCATCTGGGAGATGACTAAAGATCAGTCGTGCTGTTCCCACTCGCAGGGGATGACAGCCTTGTTCTGCTCCCTGCTGAGTCTGATGTCTTGGGTAATGCTGGGTGACCACCCAACGTGGCACGTCCTGCTGCGCTTCATAGCGATCATATTTCTCCCAGTTGTATTTCACCTTTTCCTTTGCTCTCCAGTGCCTGGAAGCAAAGTGGAAAATATTCTTCCTGCAAAACCGGCCAAGAAGTCAGAGGCCACACCAGAGGGGCTAAGCTGGCACCATGAAACGATAGTATAGAATGAAAAGATGGTCTTTTCATTCTCCAGGGTTTCATGGCCACTCAAGCTAACAGTCCTCCCCGTACCCCTTGCAGGAGTCACAACTCACCTCGCTTGTTCTTTAGTCCCGTTTCTCCCTACATGGACCATGGATTGTGTCCACAAATTGGCCCCTAGCTATGATCTTAATATGTGGCTGTGGGGCCAACAAAAACGTGCCAACATTTTTGGCAAACCTTCCTGCAGTGTTTGTGTAGATCTCTGCAGGTCATTAAACTTACACTGCCGGCTGGGCATTGAAAATGTATTTGCATGGTCTCCAAGTCTCAGCCCTTGTCAATCCAAGCATCCAGTGCCAGCACAGCAGCAGTTCATAGAATCGTAGAATCATAGAACAGTTAGGGTTGGAAAGGACATGAAGATCATCCAGTTCCAACCCCCCTGCCATGGGCAGGGACACCTCCCACTAAACCATGCCACCCAAGGCTCTGTCCAATCCAGCCTTGAACACCACCATCGATGGAGCATTCACAACTTCCCTGGGCAACCCATTCCAGTGCCTCACCACCCTTACAGTAAAGAATTTCTTCCTCATATCCAATCTAAACTTCCCCTGTTTAAGTTTGAACCCGTTACCCCTTGTCCTGTCACTACAGTCCCTCATGAAGAGTCCCTCCCCAGCGTCCCTATAGGCCCCCTTCAGGTACTGGAAGGCTGCTATGAGGATCCACACATCTTCTCTTCTCCAGGCTCAACAGCCACAACTTTCTCAGCCTATCTTCATACAGGAGGTGCTCCAGTCCCCTGATCATCCTCATGGCCTCCTCTGGACTTGTTCCAACAGTTCCATGTCCTTTTTATGTTGAGGACACCAGAACTGCACACAATACTCCAAGTGAGGTCTCCCGAGAGCAGAGTAGAGGGGCAGGATCACCTCCCTTGACCTGCTGGTCATGCTCCTTTTGATGCAGCCCAGGATATGGTTGGCTTTCTGGGCTGCAAGCGTACATTACTGTTCATGTTCATTTTCTCATCAACCAACACCCCCAAGTCCTCCTGCACAGGGCTGCTCTGAATCTCTTCTCTGCCCGACCTTTAGCTGTGCCTGGGATTGCTCCAACCCAGGTGTAAGACCTTGCATTTGTCATGGTTAAGCTTCATAAAAACGAAGTTCTTTATTTTCTTCATTTAACTTCAGTTAAATGAAGAATTGCTTTGCCCGTCTTTCTGAATGAAGTGTAAACATTGCTCTGTGCTTGCAACAAAGGAAAAAGGGGAAAAATAAAAGGTAAATTGCAAGGAAAATCACTGTGAACTTCCAACCCCTGGCAGCACATTAGGATAGAGTGGCCACTGAGGCTCCAGAGCTTCATGAGATTCCCACACATCTCATACCCTGCTCCTGCCTTACCAGGAGCTCATCATCTTCTCCTTCCCCAGACACAACAGTGTTGTCACTGCATTTCCTACTGTGCCAGTCTTATCTGGAGGTGGTTCCAGAGCTGGGGAGGAACATCCCAAAGCAGGTCCAAGATCTTATATTTTCTTATAACAGCCTGCACATTTCCCCTTACACTGTGCCTTCAGACACGAGGATTCACCCAGCAGAGTGCCTACACTTATATCATAAAACAGTAGAATCCCAGACTGGTTTGTGTTGGAATGGACCTTAAAGCTAATCCAGTTCCAAACCTCTGTCATGGGCAGGGACACCTTCTACTAGAGTAGGTTGCTCCAAGCCCCGTCCAACCTGGCCTTAATGTATTGATTTCTCCCATAAACTCAACATCCATCTAGTAAATTTTTATTCTTCTTATTGACATCTCCAAGAAACATAACATGGTTCAAGGGTGAGTCCTTTGATACCTTTCTATATTTTAAATAGACTGAATAATTCTTGAAAAAGAAATCTAAAATTCATACATGCATGTGTAGTATTAGAAACCCCAAATTATTCAATTAAGTTTATGATATGTCCTCAGGGCCAAGAGACACAAAACCGCTATCCACCTGATCTGTAATTATAGCAGGATTCAAAATACCCCAAATGGGAGATTTCAGATGTGCTTCTGGAGTGCCACCATGCCAACAGAACCACCTTCTCTTTTCCCTATACAACCCCAGATGGGAAGGTGATTGTATAGAAGCGCTGATTGATAGAAACAGCACATAAACCTGGATGCTACTGGGTGCTGTTGGGAATAGCTATAGCTATAGTGAAAATTAATAAGGGATTCTGCTTCCTAATATTTGGCTTTGAGGGATTTTCAGTTTACTGGCCAAGACCCATTTAGGGCTTTGGTCCTAAGCTCCAGTTAGGAAGTAGCTCAGCAGCCTGGTTGACTCTCAGCTAGTTGGCCAAGAACCAAAAGGATATCAACTGGTGGATTTTAGTTTGAGTTTTGGATACAGAGGAAAAAAACCTCTGCAGCCTTTGAATTAGATCTTTCCACTTTCTATACATTCCTTTTTTAAATAGTCCAAGAGATTTTGGTGTCCCTGATAACAAATCCATGTAAGCTTCCATGCATTTGAGACATTCTGTGAATGGTGATGGTTGTAAAGTCACATCTCTTTCACTGTGTGTCTGAACTAAATATAAAACAAGGTAACTGAGAATAAGTAAAATAACAGGAGCAGTAAAAGTTCACATTGATGTTCAACAGTTGATCTGATCTCCACCAGCATCTCAGTCTTTTCTGGCCACTGATGCAAGAAATGTTAATTTGTTTGACTGTTGTAGGGAACTGGTAGGCACATGCAAGTCTGTTGATATGATCTCACTGTGCAACTGTCAATTTAACTGTCTACTTACAGGTCAGCTCAAACTTCGTTTTACACCTTCTTCAGACACTGAATCTGAGAGTATAAACTCTACAGGTACTACTAAGCATACCTAAGCTAGTTCCAAAAGTATTCACTGTATCAAATTTCACCAGATCTGAACTTGCCTGTGAAGAAACAATATGTTTTTATTTCACTTTATTCCATTTTGGAAGCGGTTCTTACCCTGAGCAACAAGCCCGCTGTTCACCAGTCCTAAAGTCACAGGACTGCATATTTCTCGGCGTGTGTATGTGTTTGCACCTGTGATTTCCCAATATTCCTGGCTACTGCAGTCAGACCCATTGAACTGCTCAGCGCTGCATGTAATAAAATGCTGAAGGCATCTGGGTTTTTTTGGACACATGTCTTGGCATGAAGCTGTGCTTGAAGTGTTGGATTCTCTTTGCACAGTTTGGAGACCAGCGTGTTTCCAGTGGAGCTGGAAACTTGTAACCACTCATATCCTCTGCTGGGTATTTTGTTATAGTTTATCACTGTTTGGGTTTGTTTTCAAGTTGAAAAAAAGAAATTTAAGGGGAAACCTAAGAAAGAACAGATGCTAGTACTGGAATATTAGAGCTAAGTTATTACCGCAGTTCAGGGAGCTATCTAACAGGCCTTTTTAAACAAAATATGGTCTGAAAGTGGCATGAAAGCAAGTGTATTAAGTATTGTAAAAACACTTCCCCTCTCCCCCCTCCTCTGACTTGCAAAATCATGCTTCTCTGATATCTCAGACGGCTCTCATTCAGGCTCCCTATCTACTGCTCCCAACACGCTGCTCTCCAGGGCTGCCCAGGCTGCCTTCGGCAGGAAAATATTAGCACTCAGCCACCTGTCCATTAAGGTGATGTTTTACATGTCTATGTTTTAAGCGTCTCCATTTATTTCCCCTTTTCCATTGTTCAAGGAAGCAGGAAAATCCAGGAGACATTATTGCTGTATAAATATAAAATACAGATATAGAATCATAGAATAGTTTGGGTTGGAAGGAACCTTCAAAGCTTACCTAGTCCAACCCCTCTGTAATGAGCATGGGCATCTTCAACTAGATCTGGATATAGGTAACCATAACAGAGTTTAGCTTTAGTTCATACTCAGAGCAGGTAAAAATAAAACCTTGCAGCATTTTTCAGGTCTCCATGGACTGTTAATCTGATTTAGTTCCAAAATGCTTTGGAGTGGGGTTTGGGGTTATTCCCATGGAAGTGAGACGTACCCCTATCCCCTGTCTCTGGGAGATGCTGCTTAAGCTGTGGAAGTTGTCAGGACAGCTCCTCAGCACAGAGTTCCAGCTAAACCTGCTGTACAGCACTTGTGGATTTCCAGAGCTGGAGCAAGTGGGCAAGGAAAAGACACCCAAAGTGGCCCTCGAGTATATCAGCATCTGATTGCAGTTTCTGATGGCACTTTCTTCCTTTTTTACACAATTTTCCATCTGTCAGGGTAAGCAAAGCCATGCAGAGGACTAGAAGGAAACGCCAATTCTTTTTACTTTTGTGGAAATGACTTTCACCCTCCTGCTATCGTATTCTCTGTTACATTTAATTTGTTTTGGTTTAGCACATTTTAGTTGAGCAAACAACTTGTATGTTATGACTTGAGTCCATTTTAGAATTGTTAAGGAATTATGGGGTTGGTTGTTTTTTTTTCACAGGCTTTTTTCTAACCTGTCTGTATTCAGCTCACATGCTGGGTTGTATTTAAACAGAAGATCAACTGATAATTGCAACACCATTGCTGGCTTCGCTCTAGTGATGAGGCTGCCAGCATTTCCAGGTTGAATTTTGGCATCCGATGCTGCAGCTTGGAAGCCAATTTTATTAAAACGAGTAGAGGGAAAAATCTGTTTGGCCTCTTTTGCTTGATAAGAATATAAAAAGGTAAAATTTTAAAAGAATAAATTAATGTTGGAAACACAGTCCCTGACCTGCTGATATTTTTGTGATGTCTGCCACTGAGCTAAGGTGCACAGGCCAATATCCGGTGGGATCACCCTCCACCAGACCCACATTGTCCCAGATGAGGACATTGATGATTCATTCATTACAAGCTGGGGCATCAGGGATATGCCTGAGAAGAGTCTGGAGCTGGGTGCCCACTGACCCAGCTGAGCCCAAGCACCTCCAAGCAGTCCCACCATGAGGCCAGCACAGCTAAAAACTGATCCCCAGTTCACCCCAAAAAACCCCTATTTCTCAGTAAAAACACAGCCATCTCCACTTGTTATTGTTTAAGGGTTTGTATCCTAACACCTCCTCTCTAAAATGTAAAACCACACACCAACAGATTACAGAGGAATATCTACACTCGTATAGTTTTATATTTAAGCCTATGGGATAGTGATAATTACAGTTTTAGAATGGGATCAAAAAGCACAGATCTATGGAGACTCTTTGAAGTCAATATCTATTTATTATAATTATATAACATTTTCCATCAGATCTGAAAACATTATTCAGGCATTAATAAATTAAAATTCACAAAAGAAAGACAAGCTTCTCCTGCCACTATTTATACCCATGTTATGGATTTGCAATCTGAGAAACAAAGTGATTCGAGCACCTGGACATGGCTGGTCTGTAGTGGGTGCAGTGGTTTACAGGCTTTCAAATAGTAACACATTTAGTTCATTAGATTCACCAGATTCTGTTGATGTTCCCTGTATTCTCGCACCTGGAACTTTCTTGGTTGGAGATGACAAAGGCAGAACATTTTGGGATCTAATGAAGTTCCTTAGTTAATAAACTAACTTTATATTTAATATTGCCTTTATCCAAGAAATGCAACACAGTTATAGAATCGTGGGATGGTTTGGGTTGAAAGGGACCTGAAAGCTCATCCAGTTCCAACCCCCTGCCATGGACAGGAACACCTTCCACTAGAACAGATTGCTCCAAGCCCTGTCCAGCCTGGCTGGCAACTTGTGCTGGTCATAAGCCAGAGGAAAGCCAGCAATGTTTTCTTTGGGTTGGCAGAGGGCAGTGTCTCTCCTCACATGCTTCACGGGCACCTCTGTGGCAGGGGAGGCTTCATCCTAGCGCAGGGAGTAGCATAAGCAGAGGTGCAGTGCAATAGTGTCCAGCTTGCCTTGGTTTAGTTCATGAACCAAAAGAGCCTGTACACCCTCTGAGACAGAGACCCTTAAGAAAGGCTACCACCAACTTCCTCTGCTGTGATTTTCCCTTTTTCATTATGTTTGACATTTTTGAGACTGAGCTTTGTTACAGACTATTAGCCTATGGCAGTAGGTTGGGGAGATAAGACTTCATCAAGCTATAAATCACACAAAATCGTGTAAAAATGTGGAATTCTGGGGTTGCACCGGTAGCTCTGGTTGAGTTCGCCTGAGCGTTGTTGTACTGATTGCAATATTTCAAGTGACTTGTGGCATCAGCC